>PVKE010009009.1:26007-46137 GCA_004027555.1 Craseonycteris thonglongyai | reverse complement strand
AGAAAAACCTCTTATCATCCCAGTCAGTCACAAACAAGCGTTTTCTGCAAGTTCTTCATGTAATTTTCTTTCCAGATGATGCCATCATTGTTAATGTTCTCTTTTGGATTTCTTGTTTCTCGGTCAAGTTCATGGCATTGCCATTTGTGAAGAGACCTTCCATTTATCGTATCAATGTACAGTATATTACGGTATGTTCAAAAAATGTCATTCATTAAAAATTGAATTAAAAAAAGAACTGGTGTTGCCTCGGGAGTGGGGGGTAGTCTTATACAGTGAATATAGGCCTAAACCTATGTTTTAACTGTAAAATTAGGGGGTCGTCTTATACGCCTGGTCATCTTATACACCGGAAAATATGGTAATAATTGCTCTCATTATATTGATCTGATTAGAGCCTCCACCATCAACAACAATTTGCAAGTATTCAAAACACTGTCCCAGACAGTTCTGAGAAATGAATAGAAAATGAGTAGAAAAAACAAAAATCCATTTTATGATATTATATAAAGAAGTCTCCAAACTCTAAAGTTTGAAAACCCAGTCATTGATCTGAGCATCTCTTCCCTTGGTACACCTAGAACCATTAGTCCTGGGTTGCAATTGTGTATGTTTATTTACCCTTCAATACTATAACCTTATTGAGAGTAGAAATCTATTATTTATTTTTCCAACCTATCCCACACTTTCTTCCAATGCTGTGGCCATTTCATTCAATATTCATCAATGAAATTTGCTGTTCACCCAATTGAAAACTTAAATAAAAACGTTTTCTTGGTGTCAGCTTTATTATAACTTACATACCACATGATTCACCCATTTTAAGTATACAACAATTCATGTTTGTTTTTTAGCATATTCACAGAATTGGGCAGCCAATTTTAGAACACTTTTTATCATCCTAAAAAAACAACAACCCTATACCCCTATTCTTTTGCTATCAACTCTCCTCCCCCTAGTTCAGGGAAAACATTAACCTATTTAAAAATAGTTACCTCTCAGTGTTGCTGTCTTGATAGACATGCCTGTTCAGGACATGTCCTACAAATCAGGGGTGCCCAACGCCTGCACCATGGACTGTGCTACAGCCTGTGGTCTGTTGGGAACCAGGCTGCACAGCCGGAAGCAAGCAGTGGGCTAGCAAGTGAAGCTTCGTCTGTATTTACAGCCACTCCCCACTGTTCACAGTACCTATCCCGAGCTCTACCTCTTGCTAGATTAGCTGCAGCAACACACTTTGGGTATCACTGTTTCCCATCAGCCTCAGATGCAACTGTTTACTTACAGAAAAACAAGCTTAGAGCTCCCACTGATTCTCCATCATGGTGAATTGTATAATTATTTTATTATATATTACAATGTAATAATAATAAAGTGCACAATAATTGTAATACTCTTGAATCATCTCAAAACCATTGACTTCCCTGCAACCTCTTGCCCTAGTCTGTGGAAAAATTTCTTCCACAAAACTGGTCCCTGGTGCCCAAAAGGTTGGGGTCTGCTGGTATAAATGGAATCATATAATATGGCTAAACTTACTTCTGAGATAAAACCGAAACCACAGATTTAAACACTTAAATCACCTTTTGTCACTTTTGTCCTTTTGGCATGCCACATCATTTTACAAAAAATTTTTTTCTACCTGTTGTTCTTTCAAAAACATATTTTAAAAAGTAATATAATTTTGTTTCCTTTTTCAGGGATATCTAAATATTTTAGTTATAAGCGGTGCTTGGATTTAAAGTTAAGAAAAAAAATGTTCTGTGATATTACTTAGGATCTTCAGATTTAGCATTCCTTTTAATTCCTTCACTGTGGCAGCGATGCTTGTTAACTCATTGTGGTGTAGCAGGAGTATATGCAACGAAGGCAAACAGTGCAGGCCTAAAAAACATTTTTACAAGGGTTTCAACATTTTAAAATCTAAGTAGTCACACTACGCAAAAGCAAAGAATACATTATAGCTGGTAAAAGGAATAATTATTATCAATAATATTGTGATTTATCATTAAGAATAGGACAAAGGGGAAGCTGGGATGGCTCAGTGGGTTGAGCGCTCACTTTGCAGTGCTGGGGACCAGGGATCGAATCCAGGCCCCGGCCCGTGCGGAACCATATGCTGAACTGGGAGCTCCCCCAGTTCAGTTCTCTCTCTGTCTCTGTCTCTGTATCTCTCTCTCTGTGTCAAAAATAAAAATAAATAAATAAAAATATATATATAAAAAAAATTCTACTTAAAAAAAAAAAAGAATAGGACAAAGCATAAGAATTCTATTAATTGAGTGTGACGTGGGAATGTAGAGTTGATTTCTTGCCAGTGTTACTGTTTTATATTTTTCTTTTCTGTTGCAATGACTTTTTTTTTTTCATTTTAGAAAGACTATATTTTTTACTCTTCGTTTTGTTTTGTTTTATTTTGCCAATGTTACTTATATTTATAATGTCGATCAGGTTAATAATTACCCATTCAATTCAATGCCCCCCCCCCAATTACACAAATATTTTCTCTATATAATATAAAGGCAAACACATATTATTTTTATTGATTCTAAATTACACATTTCCCTACACTTTTAACGTAAGTGAAAGAGGGTTGTGTCTTTGTGATAGCCACATCATAGTTTAATTGGCAAGATTTTCTTTAATCATGGTACATGCAATCATGGTGGATCTTAAATGTATATTTTGATTCTGTGATATATAATATTAAGGAAAAATGTTCTGTGCTGCACATCTTCCTATTTCATGTAAGTCATATACTTTTATATCTGGTTTAAGATTGTCAGTTTAGAGATTGTTGCACATATATAATTAATTCAGAGTGAAAACAAGAATTTGGCTGGTAAAAAATTATAGCCAGTAAAGACATTAAGACTATAAAGTTGTTATATTTATGAATGCTCCCAAATATTGTTAAAATTTGCTTCCATGGTATCTAGTTTGTGTTCAACTGTGCAGTAGAATGGTAACATTTCTGTTAAAAAAGATTTTTTTACTTTTTGAATAAGACACAAAGCAAGATTGCATCAAAACCATAATCAAAAGCATATTTTTAAAAGTATATGAGAACATTAAAAAATTAGATCACGTCACATATTCTCAATAATAGAACTGTTAAAACAGATTTTGCATGCCATTAGCAATTATTACTTAATTGAAAGTTATTATTACTTAATTAAAAATTCAATTAGTAGAGAAATTTAAGACATACCTTCGATTTCAAATATTGCATTGTTGTTTAGATATAGTTCTGTCAGACAATAGTTTCTAGTAAGAAATGTTATTCCATGTAGCTGAAAATGAGTGATAGAAAACATTTTACTTCCTATAATATAATAATAATAATAAATATGTATATATATATAATAAGACCATCAAAGATTGACGTTTACTGTTATTCTTAATTATCTGTGTGACCTTTGGTCTGAAATATGAGTTTGTAAGACAGTGTGATTAAAAGGACATTTTTACCGAACTTAATATAAACCTCTCGACCAAACTTGAGCATGGTTTTCAAAGATTCTGGAAAAGGGCCTAGACCTTTTGCTCCATCATTTCATTCAGTTCTGCTCCGTGTAGGCTCACTGGATCTGGCTTCCATATACCCACTCACTCACCATCATATAAAATTAAGTGACTAAGACATGTCAAGGACTCTCAGATAACGCTGAGGCCATTTCTGCTTCTGTATGTGAGCCATGATTTCTCCTTGCCCTCATGATTTTTCTTTCTGGTACCTTTCTGGTGATTCCTAAGATACACCAGATGCCAGCAAAACCTATCAATCATGCCTAAGTGGGCCACCCGAATGAGTTTTTCCCTGCTCTATCAGTGTTAGGGCCAAAGAATCCAAAACTACAAAAGGACAGTTGCAAAACCCAGGACCAAGGACAAGAGATAAAAAAGTCCTTGAGTCTCAGAAAGGTCGACAATTACAGAAATCATGGCTGAGAACAAGCGGTTCTCAGAAAGTCCTAGCCAGTAGGCTCAACCCAGGTGCAAGGTCTGCCCCTATCCCCCTCGCTTAGACTTCCTGATTCCCGCCTTTAAAATGCTTTCCCACCTCCCAGATGCTGCTTGACACCACCTTTCGGAGTCAGCCCGGGCAGCTCTTGTCGTTTCTAATACCTGCCCATAAAAATGCTCCCCCAACCCCCAGAAATGGCTGATGCGATCTTGAGCTCAGCCTGGCAGACTTTTGCTCTAATAAACCCGATTCCTTGAACTCAGTGTGTGGTCTCTCTTCCGCGAACCTTGCATATAGATTTACTGAAACCATTCTTTGATCTCTTTGTATCTCACTAGTTGCTGTTTTGATCCACTTTTTATTTTTCTACACTTCCGCTGAGAGTCCTGTCTGTGAGTCAGATCTCCTGAATAATGATCAGATTCTGAACTCTTTTACTTTATCCCCACCCCCCCAGTCTATGAACAACCTGCTTTTTTTCAGCTGGCTGTTCTTTAGTTTAGCTGAGGATTCTATCATCCAAATAGAGGAGGCAACTGCAAAGTCAGGCCTGTGGCTAACAGTTCCACTTAGTCACCATTCACAAGGAGAGCTCAAAACACAGCATAATACTGTTACTTCACAGTTCATCATTTATACAAGGCCTTTCCCAATAACCCCTGTACCTGTGAACCTCCATTTTCTTGACCATCCAACATTCCATTTGGTTTGTACAATTAATCACTTGAACACTAGTTTTGTGTCTTTTATAAGGAAAAGAACCATATTTCTTCAGTACTGTATCCTTCCCACATCCCCATTTTCTCCTAAGGATATGTTAAAGTTGCATCTTAATTTTAAGATTAGATTATACGTTCAGTATATATTAATTAGAAATATTCAAAAGCACTCTTTTTCAGTGAGTGTTTGTTGAGCTATTAAAAAACAGTAATAATTAACAAACACATTACTGTTATAACATCTTTAACACCACAGATAGTTAAATTCCCATGTGGCCATTTCTCCCCGAGGAAACAGCCCTCTGAATTTCCTTCTATGCAGATGAAGAACAAAGCTTAGAAGGCTTAGTAAATACAATGTCAAACTATGAGTAAGAAGGGTGCTATGCTAATTCAGAAGAATATATGCTGGCCCAGAGTAGAGTATTGGCAGTGGAATGAGAGAAAAGCTCAGGGAATTACTGTTTCAAGGTAAAATTTGTGGATATAATAGACATTTCAATGTAGCAAGTTGTTAAAGTCAAGATCTGGGAAAAGAAAGTAGAAGACATGCTGATTGTCCTGATACTCCAGCCATTGTTAAAGTAAAATGTTATTATAATTACCCATTAAAAAATCTACATTTATTGATTCTAAAGATTGCCATAGGATTTACATTTAACATGACATATCATACATCATCTGTCTCAACTCAAGGCTTGGTATATACAAGTGATTTTATTGGTGATTGGCATGTCAACAGTATTTGTGGAAACCACTTCTGAACACGGTTTTGACCACGGCTCACTTTGATCCAGAGGTTTTGCATATTTGATTCTTAAGCTACCTGATATCTACCCAATATCTTTTCAATATATTATTTTTCTGCTCGACTCAGCTTATGTGTGCTTCCATTAAGTGAACTTCCATTACCTTACCTAGCACCTATGCAAAGAGAAGTTTTACTTGGCAGAAAATATTAGAATTTTTACTTACTCATTTCTCCATTTAACAAATATTTGTTGAGCAGCTACTATGTGCCAGGCACCATGCTAAATTCTGGGGGGTATAGCTGTGAACACAATAGTCAAAATATTTTGCCTTTTTTCTAACAGGGAAAGAGAAAATAAATAATATATACCATAAGTAAATTACATATTATGGCATCAGTTGATAAGTGATAAGGGTAAGAAAGTATGCAGGTTGGGAGTGCCAGTAGAAAGGTGCTATTATATTTGGGTTGGTTTTATAAACAGTGCTATTATAAATGGGTTGGTCAGGGTAGGCCTCACAGAGGAGGAAACATTTGAACAAACTCATAATGAAGGGCTGGGGGGGAGTAGGTCACTGGGAAATCTATAGGAGGAGCACTTGGGGACTAGCCAATGCATAAGTCAGTGACAGCACAGTGCCTGGTGTGAAAGTGAGCCAGTGAGAGATGGGTCATAAGACCAGATAGGTGGGCCCAGGTGTGGAGAGCCTTGCAGTATAAGAACTTGGCTGAGAGTAACCGGAAGTTTTGGGCAGAGGAGTGACATGTTTTATAATAATAATAAGCCTATAATAGTGGTACCACATTGATAGTATTCTTCTGTTTCTGGGAGAACTTGCAGAGTTTGGGCATATTCCATTTCTCAGATTAGAATAAGCATTTGATGAAAAAACTATATAATGCCTCATCAAGCAACTGTCCAAAATGGAATCTGAGTCTCTGCCATGTAGCAAAAGCCAGTTGACAATTTTACAAACTGAATTTAAGTAAAACTGCTTCTGACAAAGTCATGGTTTATAAAATTTATCATCTAAAAAAAACATCATTGAAACACTTATTTCTAACATTTTCACACTAACTGACCAGTGAATGGTCAGTTTGAAATAAACAAAATTGCTTTAAAAAAGATCCTGGGGGAAGCCAGGATGACTCAGAGGACTGAGTACTCATCTTGCAGCCCGGGTTCCAAGGATCAAATCCCAGTCCTGGCCCTTGTGGACCCATATATTAAACTGGGGTGTGCCCCCAATTCAGTTCTCACTGGGGAAAGCTCCATGCAGGAAGCCCCCAGCCCAGTTCCTGCCCTGTGCAGCTCCAACCCCACCTGTGGAATGAAACTATGTGGAAAACTAAGGACGTGCAACTATAGAGACTGCTCTGGGCCCACCCCTCTCTCTCTTTCTCTGTCTCTCTTTCTCTGTCAAAATCAATAAAAACAAATCTTAACAACAACAACAAAAGATCCTGGGCTGGTTCTTGGGAGGCCATTGTTTCTTATCTCTTAAACATCCAGCACATATTGAACATTTGGTAAATAGCACAGCTGTATATATTTTAAGAAAGAAATTGGTGTACAAGCTTAGCAAGCCACAATTTGAAAATTAAAATACTTATTTTGAACGTGCTGCCTTAAATATTTGTAAAAATTCTTTGAATGACAATACCTTTCTTTTAAGGCAGCATCACAACAAGCTTTGTATCATGAAATTTTAGCTGATTCCTTAGGTCAGGTTTGGGCATACATATTTTATTTATTCATTTATATATACCCTACTTTGTTCCAAGAAGTAATTTAGTGCAGCACAAATCCTATTGTAGAGTGTAAGAGCTATTAAAGAATAAAATGAACTAGGGTACATTCCATATAACTTGGGCTCTTGCATGTTTCTATTACTTCAGGGCAACATCGATTATATCCCTCATGTCAACTTTGTTGAAAAACCACATTTTGCCAAATATTTAAGACTTCTTCAGAAAAATAAATCAACATAAATAACCTAAATAAGACTTCAATGCATGGTTGTGAAATTCATAGGTATGCACACTATATATTATTATGCTTTAAAATTATTTATCCCAGAAATATAATCTGTTTTTAGAAAAGAGCATATACAAAAATTTCAGTAATTTGGAATAAAGTGGGGAAAATATGAGAATTAAAGACTTTATCTTGGATAAAAATATTCTTATTGTATTTCTATAATACAGGTTTTATTTTAAGTGTTGTGCATTTTTTAAACTAAGATGCATATGAATGCATTGTTTTCATTTATTGACCAGGAACACAGTAAAAATGAATTTGGGAATCTTGGAAATATGATGAAAAAAGATTTCCCCTATATAAGTCAGTGTATTTTATAAAAATTCTCCCCAAATAATACTTAGAGTTTTATGTAAACGTAGGAACTAGTGTGATTTCAGTATTTTAATACACAATATAATATCTCTTAACTAGCACATCATTATAAAATTTTTCATAATTTCATTATGCTGTTTAATCACTGGTCTATAGGTCTTTGTCCCTAGGTTTTTAAACTTAGTACTACTGGCTCTTTGAACGGGATGATTCTTGGTTGTAGGGGCTGTTCTGCTCATTTTTGGATGTTCAGCAGCATCCCTGGCTTCTACCCATGTCATACCAGATTTCCTCCCAGAAGTGACAACTTAAAATATTTGTAGACACTGTCTTGTGCTCCCTTGGGAGCAAAATTGCCCCCTACTGAGAATCACAAAATTGGTTCTCAAATCTCACATGGTAGACGTAGTGATTACTAATAAATATCTGTAAATAGAAAAATATTGAGGCAATTAGCCAAAACACAGTTTATTTGTACTATAAAAGGTGAATCACTTAGATCACCTGTCTGAGCAGACTCAACTTCTTATGAAAAGTTGGAAAGGATGACTGTGGACTGAGAACACCCTCATTCAGGCTCTTGAGAAAATGAAATAAGGAAGGGAGTTTTTAGGCAGGCCTCAGTTAATATGCACTTAAGAGCAGCTGCCTCCCACTACTTACAAGTGAGTTAGGGAAAAAAAAAAAAAAAAGAGTGATCTATAAAGGGAGATGGGAAGTAATGAACAATGCAGTATGAAGAGAGAAACAGGCCTCAGAGAACATAATGAAGCAACCAGAATTGCCTGAACACATCTAGGAAAGCTAGAGTATTGGAGGTCCATAGAAATAACTTGTACCTATTTCACTTGCTAGTCTAAGATCAAACCAGAAGTTCCAGTTTTATCATCCACTATATAATAAAGGGGAAACATGCATAGGGTGCAACAAACACACTCAACTACCATCGTTGCCTTCCCAGAAAACTGCTTGTTCTCATTCCATTCCAGGCAGTTTGCAGATGCAATGTCCTGACTAATATCACTAACACTCCCTCTGCCCTTTGTAATGTTATCACCAGAGCAGGTACCATCACATTTATTGTTACATTCTATCCGTAGCCTAACGCAAGTACAGAATAAGCCATATCATATAGGACCCTATTGGCTCCAAGTAACTTGTAAGCTCAACTCAGACTGGCACACAAATTAGAACATTTTCTCACACACCAAGAAGTCCAGACACTATAAGAGCCTCACTCTTAATATCTCAATGGTTCCCTGGGTTCTGCTTTTCTCCAAATGTTGAATCCATCCTCAAATTGGTAGGCTAATTCCTGGCTTTATATCCAAGCAGAAAATATCCAGAAGGAACAAGAAACCTCTCTCCTAGCACTCTCCTTTAGCAATAAGGAAACTTATCACAGATGCCTCCCAGCAGTTGTCTCCTATCTCTCCATTACAACAGTTGGGTCAGGTGCCCATTCATTGACTAGCCACCCATGAGAACGGGATTATCCTAATTGGTTTAGTGCAGAAACCACCTCTTGGAAATGGAGATGAGATTACCTACCTGAATAAAAAGGAAGAGAATTATGTACCAATACTCAGCTTCTGCTGCATTTTGAGTGGATAACCAGTAATGTCCAGTATATACAGCTCAATAAAATTGTTGATTGAACAAATAAAAATATTAAAACAAAAAGATGTGTTTATTTTATTTTACTACTATGTGCCTAAGCTGTTTCAAAATAGAGGGTAGTAGATCAGGCGTGTCCAAACTTTTGGCTTTCCTAGGCTATATTGGAAGAATAAGAATTGTCTTGGGCCACGCAAAAATACACTAACACTAATAGCTGATGAGCCAAAATCGGAAAAAAAAAAAAAAATCTCATGTTTTAACAAAGTCTACAAAATTGTATTGGGTTGCATTCATAGGTGTCTGGGGCTGCATGCAGGCCACAGGTTGGACAAGCTTGTCTTCAATATTTACTAAGGAATAATGCTAGTCACAAAGTCAGATCACTGTCAACAAAACATTACAATTCTAAATATTTATATTCTTATGTCAATGTTGATGTTTTCTACCACAGTTTTCCATATCATTTCTATATTGGTATACTAATGTCTTAGTGGACAACCTAATATAATCCAGATTTTAAAGAAAACTAATAATAAGAATTTTACGTAAGAAGTTAAATGAAGTACTATCATAGCTAATATGCCCGTTAGAGTTTTGGATCATGGATAAGAATTTAATTTTTATGGAGTGTGAATAGTCAGGCAACTTAGGAACCAGTCAATTATTGATCAATAAGAAAACGCACATCAGTTTATTCGCTTTCCCCATGATCACTTAAAACAAGCTTGTCCAACCCACTCATGGCTCAATGTGGCCCACGATGGCTTTGAATGCAGCCCAGCGCAAATTTGTAGATTTCTTCAAAAATTATTTATTTATTTATTTATTTTTTGAACTGAACTGGGGGCCTACCGCATTCGGGAAGCACACCACAGTTCAGCATATGGGTCTGCACAGGCAAGGGCCAGGATTCGATCCTCAGTCCTTGGGGCTTCAAAGCGAGCGCTTAACCCGCTGAGCCATCCCGGCTTTCCCTTCTTCAAAAAATATAAGATTGTTTTTTGCAATTTTTTAAAGGTCATCAGCTAGCTAGCATTAATTGTAGTGTATTTTATGTGTGGCCCAAGACAATTCTTCTTCCAATGGGGCGCAAGTGAGCCAAAAATTTGGACACCCCTGATTTAAAACTTATTTTGGGTATGACAGCCTTCTAGTGTTATGTGGACTAAATAAGTCTATGTTTTAAAGAACAAAGTTAAGTGATGGTGATTTTGTAATAATATAGTTAGTTTATTGAAAATAAAGAATCAAGTATAAAAAGAGAATTCTGCCTCTTGTATCCCTTCTCCACCAGCCTTTTAAAAGCAAAACAAAATTGTTGACAGTGTTTACTTCGCTTTCTATGTACATCATGTATCTGTCAGTCAACTGTGTGAGCATTCAATGATTGGTTGGAGATGGGACAGTGTCCACTACCAGAATACCAAAAAAATTACAAGATCCTTAATTATACCTCTCCCTTCAGACATATTGCCAACATTTTATGTATTTTTTCTTTCAAAACTGAACCTCACTGAACACCATAAGAAGTACAAATGAAAAACAAAGATTAGTCACTTTTGCCATGTCTTATGATCCCCATCTTTTTCTAATCAGAGATTGCACACTGTGACCCAGGGTAATTTTTGGCAGAGCATTTAAAAGAATTTTGAATTGTATGCCCTTAAGTGGTACACACATTTTCCATTTTGATCGTTAGCTGAGTGGGCCTTGAAGGTATTTGTGTTTGTTCTCCTAGAAATTATTTCAAGCTTATGAGACTTATGCTTACATTTAATACTAGAAGCACTTTCATTTTCAATTTTCCACTTAGTTGGTTTAAATAAAAGACTAAAAATTCAATGTAATATTGAAATACTTTCATAAACATTGTTGCTTAAAGATTTACTGTTGGGAACTTGACAGGCATACTACTACTAAAACTCAAAAAAGATTTTTTTAATCAGCTGATGTTTGAAAGTCTAAATTCAAAATGCTAAGAGTAGATAGTTATTTATAATGAAGAAAATACAAACTGTTGTGAATAGCATACCAGCCAACTGTAATGACTGTTTGCATCAGAACTTTAGTTCAGTCTCTGACTTGGGGAGAACTGGGAGTCCCACTCAGGCCCCCACTATGGGAAAGGCAGTGGGAGGACTCTCGCACATTTTGCTTCTCAATATGCATACATGTACATATATACTTTCTTACCTACATTTAAATTTGGCATATAACATATTAAAACATGTTAATATAGCAATTAAATTATAGAACCATTTGAAGATAAAATATAGAACTACCTTGTTATGGTGTAGCCATAAGTATTTTAATTTTTTAAATCTAGAAAGATCAATGACATCTGTCAGTTCCCTGAAAAGAAAAAAATAAAGCAAATGTTAGCAATGCTTAATTCATTCATGGGTAAGGCAGAATATATGGTATGACTTTGGAGTAACTGAAAAAACCTCTCTTGGTCCTTTGAAAATTGTTGGCACATTTACATTTTGTTTTGCAAAATCCAATCATTAAAACTTTATTCATATGGATTAAAAATTTGTCAGTTAAAATTAATACTTAAAGAAGAACATGTTATCACATTAGTAGAAATTTATACCTCATTATGACTGAATTTGTTGAGATCTCAATTAGAAAAGGATTTTACTGGGGAGAGGAGGGAGGGGAAAAGCAAGTGCAGAAGATATGACTTACAGGTAGAGAGAAACTCAATCCCCACTTAGGGCATTTCCCTAAAAAGTCATTTTAATATATTAATACTTTCAAATATCAACTGTATCAAATGATAATGATTAATTTTCTTGTACAACTAGTAATAATGCTGAAATTTTAGCTATTGGATAATGTAATAAAGTGATTCACTTTGAAGGGGACATTATATTAACTTAGGTCTGAAGGGTTAATTCTGCACAAAACCTATTCTAAATCAATAATGGGCTGTTACAGTTTAAGGGGAGGCCAATGGAAGACAAGGAGAGGAAATTCTACTACCAATGGCGGCAATGACTTCTGCTGACAATAATTTGTCAATGCTGTTGCCACAGTATATTTTCAGTGTTTACTCAAGGAGTCATTGGTAAGACACTTTCCACTGTCCAAGGGCAACAGAGCCTTAGGCAAATTACCCAGTTTATTGGTGTCTGGACTATGAAACCTTTTTTATTTATTTATTTATTTTACCCAGAGGGATTAAATGGTACTTTAGTTTTTTTAGGATATTAAATGTGTTGACCTTTAGTTGAGAAGACCAGTAATTATTCAGTCATAAGACCAATATTTCTAAATTGTTCCTGGTGTCTTAAATCTTTTATTATTATTATTTATATACCCTTTCTATCAATAATGCACAGTAGGGGAAAGCCGGGACGGCTCAGCGGGTTGAGCGCTCGCTTTGAGGCCATGAGGACCGAGGATCGAATCCCGGCTCCGGCCCAGGCAGGACCCACGTGCTGAACTGGGGAGTTCCCACAGTTTGGTTCTCTGGCTGTCTCTGTCTCTGTCTCTCTCTCTATCTGTCAAAAAGTAAAATGGAAATGACTATGCACTGAAGACAAAAAGATAATTTCTCTCTATAAATGTGAAAAGATAAAAAAAAAAAAAAAAAAAAAAAAAAAAAAAAAAAAAAAAAAAAAAAAAAAAAAAAAAAAAAAAAAAAAATTAAAAAAAAAAATAATGCACAGTAGCTAAAATCATGAAAGGCTAAGATTACAAAAGGCTGAGTGTACAGTAGTTAAAATCATGAAAAGATAAGGTTAAAATCATAAAATCTTTAGCCACATAAATTATTTATTGTAAAACAATCTATAGGAAGGTTCAAAGTATGACCTGAAGTGTGTTAATTATTTACCATAGCTGTTCCATTCTAAGATTTATATATATATATATATATATATATATATATATATATATATATATATATATATATAAATTGGCCAGCTATTTATTTACTTACTACCAAGAGATCCAGAGATATTGCAAAGATAAACATTTTTTTCTGGACTAATAAATTAAAATATGTTTATCTATAACAAAAAATTATTAATAAAGAGTTTCCTCCAATTATCAAAGGGAAAGCAATTAACTTCATTGATAAAGTAGACAATTTTCTTTAAAAAGTAACTGAGTTCCATAGATTACATATGAATAGAAATATGTCAAGCTCATTTTAATGTAATACACAGGATTCACAGAGATTAAAAACCATAAAGAGAGGAAAAGAAAAGTAGGAATAGGGTCATTGTTAAAATGCCAACCGTGACTGCACGGGTATCACTTGTTTGGCTTGAAACACTGTGGTGTCAGAGTTCACTCCAACCCATAACTTCCTCTTCTACCTGGGTTCTATCTCAGGCTTGGTGACTGCTCTGTAGAGGAAGAATCTACTGTGCTATCTGCCACCTTCAGGAATTGGAGTGGACTCAACGGCTGTTGTTATATAAAGAAGAGGTTTTCCTACTTACCAGTGAAATTAGTATAGGAGATGTTAGTTAGAAGTCATATTGTATAGGAATTATTATTATATTATAGTATTAGGGTATGTTAAGCCATTATCAATAATAATGATAGTAAAAATATTAACTGCACTAACACTCATTGAGTGTTCACTATGTACCAGGCCCCCCGGCTACCTTCTGTTAACTCACCTAATCCTCACAACAACCCTGTGAAGCAGGTAGAATTGTTATACACACACGGGCAATGGGGCTCCCAGGTAAAATCCAGGATACCCAGTTTGTAAATTTCACAAAAATTATACGAAGAAAAAAAATTATATTTTGTTTGTTTCTCTAAAATTGGACAATTCTACATTTTTATTTGCTAAACTTGATGACAAGCCCAAGATCATTGGGCTGGAAGAGATAGAACAGAGACTCCAACTCAGCTCTGCTCTCTAATACTTGTTCTTATCCATTTCGATATGCTGCCTCCCAAATAGAGACTGTGACTCCAGTGAGTGGTAAAGGAATCAGAGTGTGGTACTTGCCCATCCAGTCTGTGGGGGCAGGGACAATGAACAAAACCCTTTGAATTTATGAAACATTATAATATGATGCTTTGGGGTAACTGGGATAGCTCAGAAGGTTGAGCACTTGCCTTGCCACCATGAGGTTTGGGGATTGAATCCCAGCCCGGCCCATGCAAACCATATGCTGAACTGAAGTACAACTGGTAACCACCAAGATGGTGGTGAAGGTCCTTGCCTCCCATGTGGGAGGCCCCAGTTTAGTTCCCACCCTGTATGGCCCTACACCCACCTGTGTGGAATAAAACCATGTCACAACTAATGATGTATTACTATGGAGACCTCCCTGAGCCCTTCCCCCTTCTCCTTCTCTCTCTCTCTCTCTTTCTCTCTTTTTCTCTCCAAAAATACAATGAAAAATAAATAATATGATGCACTTCTATTTCTTACATAAAGTCTACTTACTTCTGAGAAAGGAACAGCTCGAAGACATCACCATCCCTCTTGTGGCCACATATTTTTAGTTGATCTTCGACTGCCTGATAACATATAATTAATCTGTCAGGCACATTCCATTGAGCAAAAACACTGAGACATTTGCAGTCAATAACAATAATGTCTACAAAGAGATCAAAGGAAAGGTGAACATGGAGGCAACCACTCCAAACTGATAAATTCCAACACTACAATTATATATTATTTAATCAATTTGTGGTTGAATTTCATTATCCTTAATCCTAGGCATAGATGTGTAAATAACTTTTAATCAAAGAGTGAAAAAAAATGTGTATATATACACCAAAAACAAGTTTTCAATTCTCTATGAAGTAATTTAGTCTTTAAATAGTCTTAAATGTTCCTTCAAACGCAAGGAATTCATAAATATTAGGTAAGTTTTCTATATTTACAGAAGAGACTCAATATCAAGGTTGAAAGTGGAGGAAGTGGAATATGAGTCTTTCTGAAAGTAATCTAGCCATTGTCAAAATAATGAGAACTTTACATGGCTAGATACTTTCCGGACAGCTCTCGTATAATGTGTGTTATCTTATGGGTGCTCAGCACTCTATAAATTCTCAATAAATGTCAGACAAATGAATAAATGAGTGAATAAACATCATCTCCCTTTCTTTGCAAAGAAACAGTGTCTTCACTTTTTTATGAGTTATTAACATACTCGCACCATGGGAATTTTTGGTGAACAAGAAGCAATTTTTATTCCCATAGGCTTTGTTTTGAAAACACAAACCCAACAACAGCGATGTAGGTGCTTTGCCTTTTCTTTTGAGGTCCTTTGCTAAATTACAAAATAACATTTCTAGGCCATATGGTCTAAGATGATATGTAAAAATTAAAGCCCACCTATAATTTTCCATGAAGGAGTAAAACTAACAAGACACAACAGAGGTGGAAAGGATAATCATGGTACTTCTGGAATCTGACAAACATTGTAATTAACCGAGTCAAAATAATCACCAAATTTCAGCTAGGATTTGTTGTGGGTGGTGAGATTGTAATGTCAGTAAGTGACTTATGAAATTTTGACAATGGCTTTGTTATTTAGTAAAGAACTTTAATAAGAGTTAGATTTATTGGGATGAACAAATATCTGAAGAAGTGATGCAGGTAGATATCCTAGGGATAGAGAATAACTGTTAATTTACAGTTCTAACCTTCTTTTGTTACCCTGTTACACAATCTTGAATCTTGAGGATTGGAGAAATCATTGGCTCAGGTATAGGCAATTCCATCAGAGTATTTTGTTACCCTGACAAGCTGCATCTGGGACTTGAAAAACCCAATGGATCAGGCATGTGGGTACTTTTAACTAAAACACCTAAACTATCAGCTTCTACTATGCACGGTCAATTGCAACTTTGCCAAAATGTTTAGGAAGTTAAAGGGCAGTCAAAGTAGATTTAAAATGTTGCTGCCAGCTATTAAAATTATAAAGTACTTTTAACTTGATCCCACATTCCACATGTAGCAGTCAGAAACACAGCGGTACATACACATACACACACACACAAATATGAATGTCTTTTCATTTCAGCACATATTGTCTGTAGTAGTTGTGAAATATGCCCCATTAATTGTCATATGGGTTCAATTAAGACACAACTTCACAATACAGTACCATGAAGTATCTTAAAAAATATAGAGAGATGGATATCTGCATATATAATGACATCAGAAATATATTTTTAAGTAACAATGTCATTGGCAGTATAATATGTGTACGTATAACAATATTTTGGTTACTAATAACATCAATAGGCATACAAAATACACACACGTTAAATTGTTAACAACAGTTACCACTTCTGATCATGGCCCATGATTCATGGGAGACTTTCACTTTCTAAACAAAACACTTTTTAGTAATCAGAAATTAATACACATTTTGAAAATTTTAGTCATGGACTATATATTTAATGATTTAAATCAAATTTTGATTATTAAGACATAAAAAGGGAAATGGAAGCTATCACCATAATATGTAAATCCCTGGTATAATTATTTATTTACACAGCTTTTTATCATGGTATTTTTCTTTCCATCCAACAATGTCATATGAATCTGGTAACAAGTATTAATGTCAAAGTGCCAAAGATTACGAAAATGTGCCAAGAAGTTTCAAGTTTCACTGAATTCGAGGTGGAGCAGTTCCAGGTCCCAATCAACACACAACTTCAAGAGCAGCCCATTCCTTTCATCTAGAGAAGCACAAGAATTCTTCCCCTGAACTATTTCTTTTATTGTGGTAAAATATACATAATATAGAATTTACTATTTTAACTGTACAGTTCTGTGGCATTAAGCACATTCACATTGTTGCGCAACCATCACCACCATCCATTTCCAGAAATATCTCCTCTTCTCCAAATGAAACTCGGCACCCATTCAACACTAATTCCCCATTTACCCTTCTCCAGCCCCGGGCAACCACCCTTTTACTGTCTATGAATTCGACTACTCTAGGTACGCCATATAAATGAACTCATACAGTACTTGTCCTTTTGTGACTGGTTTATTTCACTCACGATATACTGAAGAATCTTCTATGTTGTAACGTGTATCAGAATTTCCTGCCTTTTTTAAAGATTGAATAATATTCCATTTATTTCTATACCGCACTTTGTCCATTTATCCATCAATGAACACTTGAATTGCTTTCACCTTTTGGCTTCTGTAAACAATGCTGCTAGGAGCATGCGTGTACAGATATCTGTTTGAGTCCCTGCTTTTGCTTTGTTGGAGTATACGCGTATAGTCAGAAGTAGAATTGTTGGATCACACGCTAATTCTATGTTTAATTTTTTGAGGAATCGCCATACCACTTTTTATAGCAGCTGCTGCACATAACAGCATTCTTTAAGATGAACAATTTTTTTTAAAGTAGGTCCTGACAGATCATTCATTCATTGAATGACAAATTATGGAGTGCTTAGTTCAGGCTGTGATTACTCAGTGACTATCTAGTAAACGTACCAATGAATTGGGTAAGGTAACTGCTGTCTGTGAGTAAACCCGTTAGTAGAAGTAAGGGACATACAAGTTTGTAAAAGAGGGCTGACGTACTAAGGTCTCTGAGAAAAGAAAAATTTGCTCTGGTGAATTCAGAGGAAGACATTACTGTTAGCCTGGGTACTCTGAGGTTTCAGGGCAGGGGTGACAGTTGGGTTGGGCTTGAAAGGATGAAGAGAAATCAGGAACAGAATATTGATGGCTGGACGTTTTAGTCAGAGGGGAGTAACTACACAAAAAACAAGTCAGGGGAAAAAAATTCAAGAAGTGCAGGACTGGACAATTTTTGGCTTCAGGGAAAGGCACATGAAAAGCAATAGTGAGAAATAAATTAGGAAAGGTGGATTGGGATCATATTTTTTATGCTAACTTTGAAATTTTAGTCTCAGAAGTATGTGCTTAGTTTACAAACAGAACTTTTATAGGTCAGAGAATTCTAATCACATCGTTTGTGTAATCTGTAACTTAAAAATAATTTAATTTTATGATATATTTACATATATGCACATACCATTTATCTGATACATGCATTTATTTGTGTAAATATATATACTAACTGCATGATAAAATCAATGTATGTCCAACAAAGTTCTGATTTTTCTCGTAACTACATCAATGCTTTTAAACAATATCCAATATCAACTTATTTTAAAATCATTAGATCGAATTCTGGGCAATAGAGAAATAGCACAGAAATTTTCAAGTGGAGAAAAGATGTGACAAAGCTAGGCCTCAGGAAGGTGACTTGCAGCAACACGCATGATGGCTGCGGGTACAGAGAGCACTGCACACAGGAAGCCAGGCTGTCTCTGCAAAGTCAAGGCAAAAGCTGATGAGCCTGCCGCAGGATAGCGACAAGTGGAAATGATCAGTGAGCCCATATGACCTGGGCTGTACAGAGAAAACTGATTGGAACTGGCAAGTAACTAGAGGCAAGGGAAGGCACAGGTGATGACAATAATGCGAGGACATGATCACAAGAAACGTGACCGCAAGGGAGAATGAATTCAGCTTAGAAATGCTGAAATCGCGGCGCTGGGGGAGAACACACAGGTCAAGGCAGGAAGTGGCAGGTGGGCGAGTGGATCTCACCAGGGATGTCAGGGTGGGTATGGACAAGTCAGCACAGAAGAGAGAGTGCAGTTAAGATCATGTGAAGTACCTACATTTAGAAAGAGGAGAAGGGGACCAAGCTGGGGTAAGGGGACAGGAGAGGGATGGTTTTAAGTCAGGAGGAGAAACAAAAAGTCAGTGGAAGCTGAAAGGGTGAATTTCCAGAACGTAGAATTTAAATCTGAGGTGGTAGAGGATATTACCCAGAAGGTATTGCATATGGGGAGCAATTTCTGTAAAGTAATGAGGCAGGGGAGTCAGATTTCAAATAAACTGGTTAACAAAACAGGAAGATAAAAACAATCCAGCAGAATTAGCGTGTGGACAGTTCTAGAACAGGGAGGCTAGCAATAGCTTCCTCCACTGCCCAGCACCTTAAGATCTAGATATAACAGACAAAAAATGTTTGAAAATTGTGGTCTTTTTAAATCCTCAAATAATGAAGCATTCATATGCATAGAAGAAAATATCCTCTCTTTGACAATTTATGGACTATAATAAATTCCCATACCTTTATAAAACACAAATGTGAGGGCTGTCCGGAAAAATACAGCCATTGTCAATAGAAGGAGAACAGTTACATGGCTGGATATTTTCTGGACAGCTCTTGTATACCACAGATTAGTTAGGACTTAGTGTGAATTGCTTTTGATTCGTTACAGAACTCTCACCTTGATGAATCATGGTAGTCCCAAATCTTTCCAGACATGGTTGAGAAGTCTAGAATACTTTGCTAGCTCTTATGGGGCATACTTTTGATTTTTTTCCCACTCGAGTATCCTTTAAGTCATTATCTGGACTACTCTCAACTCTGCTTGTACTATTCGTCAGAGAACTTTCCTTCTTCCAAGTGTGAATTTGCAGTTTAGGAGAACAACATTTCAGGCTGTCCGGATAAAAACCCAGCCACAATGCCTCTTAGTTTTCATATTAGGTGGCTGGGTGCTTTCCGCACAGCCTATAGAAAAAATGTAACATTATAAGTCTCTTAGTGTGGATCAGGGGCAGCGCCCAGACTATACTGATGAGATTATGAACCTCAGGCTACAGTGGAGGTCTGGGGTCCCCATTACTCCACGACCCCCCCCCCCCCCCCCCCCCCCCCCCCCCCCCCCC
>PVKE010009009.1:0-25907 GCA_004027555.1 Craseonycteris thonglongyai | reverse complement strand
GAAGGCATGGGGCAGTTGGTTCAGGTGCCAGTTCATCAGGACACAAAGTGGCCAGCGGCACTTATGACTGACCCAGCCTGGCTCATCGTTCTGTTACCAACAGTTACTGTAATCTCTCCAACCAAGAGCCAATCCAAACCAAGGAAGATTTGAAGTCGAAGCCCGACTTTTGTGACGTTTGGGCGTGTTTGCAGCCGCCACTACGCGGTACCTCGACACACTCGGTTCCCCTGAGCACGGTGCTGGGGTGGGTGCCGCCGAGTGGGTGGTCAACGACGCCAGAGTGGGTCCGAGGACTCACCAACGATCATGATTTTATAGATTTGAGATCTGAATATCAGAGAATTGAGGTTTCTGAGAATTAGATGTGTCTGGTGACCAGTGGCCTCTTGTGGAGAGTAGGGGTGATGCAGTGCCCTGTGGAATCCTAGTGAAGCAGGAGGCATAAGGAAAAAAAAAAAAAAAAAAAGTTTGGCTGATTCTGTCTTTATTTAAAATTTCAGCGTTTTGTTCATCATGGAGGTTTTGGATTAATTTTGATTTTCTAAAAAACAATACTGCTTTAAGATTTATTTTGATGAGTTTTTGATGGCACCTTACATTTTTGCACTAAAGCCAGTGCCTCCCTTGCCTCACCCTAGACTCAGTCCTGCGATGGAGATGGGTGTGGCAGTATCTATGCACCCCCAGGTTGCAGGTATGCAGAAAAATGGAACATTTGCTACCTTATTGGCCAAGAGGAAGTGCGTATTGATTCAGTAGTTGAGAAGTCATTTCTCTGACAGAGAATGGGTAAGATAAGCCACTTTGGACCCATCTCTTCCAATCTTGAAGATGATATAAAGATATAGATAAATGATATTAGATAGATGATACAGATATAGATATAGCTAGGTGCTGGTACATACATGTATAGTTATATAGATACATAGGTATATAGGTATATAGATGTAGGTATATATTTAAAAATTGATTTCTCCCCAAATTCTACTGGAGTCTCTAACACAGACTACCATATGATTGCATTTATATGAGTTTAGTTCTGTATCCTATGCAACTTTGGAGGCAGGATTCTGTCTGTGTCATCACTATCTTCTGTTAGGAAGTAACACACAACTTTCAATAAATGTTGATTCACTTGAACAAGTTGGTTTCTTGGTTCCAAATTTGAACTTGAAATCTAAGAATTAAATATAGGTTCTTTGAAATGGGGCAGGCTACTTGCATACAAAAATTTGGGTGTTGAAAGAGAACATTAAAAAATGTGTCATTGGGTTATTAAACACACACTATTTTAGTACTTCCAAAAAAATATTTAGGTCTGATGGGGGTGGGTAGGTAAAAGTCCTCTAAGTTATTAGAGGGAGTAGTCATCTGAGAACTATTTATAAATGGTTTTTATCTCATAAATAAAAATCAGATGAGAGTAATGGTCTGCTGAGAATATGTGTAAAATAATTTACTGGCTTTTTGTCTCCTATTTTTGCTGTTAATATGTGTTACAGCATTTCAGATATCATGCATAAATATGCCACATGGGAACATGGAAATATATACTACTTGGTAAATGTTGTATATTACACAAGTGTAAACTTTAGAAACATTTGCAAAATGCTCTTAGAGAGCATTTTACAGAAGTAAACTACTAACCAGCTGATTTCTACCAGAATCACATTAAAATATTTATCCTTGACTTAACTGTTTAAATATTTTTACCTTACACTGATAAAGAAGAGAAAAAATAAAATAAAAAAAAAGCAAAAAACCTTAGCTCTGTTCTGCGGAAAAGAACTCAGACTCAATTATTCTAAAGTCTTCAAGAAAAAATTGCGATTTAACTGATCACGAGGACAAAAATAATACACATTTAATGATGGGATGTGAACAATGGAGGTTAGTGAAGACACTTCTTGGATGAGCGGTCCATCCTAGAAATCCTCACATTGGTGGTAAAAATTTTTATAAAAGAAGCATCCCTAACAGAGTGAGCAGAGAGAATTTTAAACTCCACATCATGAGATTATAGCCTGAAGAATCCAGCCTGAAATTTAAAAAATTCATGTAAAATGTACATCCTTTTTAATAATAAATCTTTCTTTAATCTAAAAATAAAGTGGTTCCCAACCCCAGCTCCCCTCAAATCTTTTTTTTTTTTTCCTCTCAAATCTTTGAGTAATATTTACATTGAAGCAAGACACCCTGTGTTTATCCTGCGGATTTGCCTCCCTGGCCGGCTGCCATCGCCTGCAGGGGAATGCATACCCTAGTTTGAAAGCTCTATCATATCATGTATGTGGATTTGGATAAAAAGAAGAAGGCTGTGCTCCAAGTCAGGGCATGTGGGGTTTAATCTCAGTTATGACATTAACTCGTTGTTGGCCACCTTCGAGTCTCTTAATATCTCTGGTCCTCAGATTCTTCAACAGTGAACTTAAAAAGTTGAAAGTTTAGCTTAAAAAAAAATCTATTATTTAATTATACTCTCTTAGAAAGGCAGTCTGTATTGTTTAGAGAGTAAAGGAGTCTTGTTGTGTGTAATGGCTATTATTAAATCTATATAATTAAAAAAAATTATCTTCCTAATGTTGTCTTGAACAATTCCAGTGATCAGTTTGGATGTTATTTCTCTAAATGAGTAAAATAATATTCATTAGATAAAATCATAATTATCAACCATTTCTCTACTGTATAGAATGAGCAATATATCAGCCATAAGCAAATCATTTTCTAAGTATATAACCAGATGTTTCTTTTTATGTTATTTGATGACCAAAGCATCAACATTTTCAGTTACTATTTTAAGTAGAATAACATACAATTTTAACTGACAGATACCATTCTTTGTTTGTTTACACACAATGAAAACAACAATAGAATTTTGGAAAATTCATGAGGTTCTCCATGAGTTTTTCATGTTACTGCATGTCTAATGAGAAGAGGCACTGACTACTGTTTTCAGGACTATATTTTAAAGGATATTGGAAAGTAGAGACAGGGTCTACTTCCAGAGCAAAGGCGGGTGTTGTTTGTGTTTTGTTTTTTACTGTGCAGTATAATAAAGATAATGTCTTCTTCCCTTAAAATAAAGATAAGGTCAGGCAGGCTTACTGCCCAACATAAAAGATTTGGGTTCCCTAACCTCAGGGTTCCTTGCTTATAGAATATAATAATACAACTCACTGTATGTTGTTACATCCCCTGAACCTCTTTACATTGATTGCTCTCTGGGAATTGTGGCTCCCAGACACTCTGGCTATGCAGTTACTGTGAGTAATAAATTGTCTTTTGTCTCTGACCCATAAATCTCATATTTTTGCCAGCATCTATGAAACTGTGGCTGACTAACTTTTGCTTCTGCTTGTGTATTTTTTTTAATGGAACACATCCATAAAATTTATTCTCTAGTTTTCATATTTCTTCTTAACATCTTATAAACCTCCATCATATAAAGCCAGCTATTGAATTGAATTGTTGTATTATATTTCATTGTAATGTATCGTATGGTTTATTTACTCATTACTCTATAATGGACATCTATGCTGTCCCTTTCTTTTCCTATAAATAATGCTGTAGTATATGCTTTTGTGTGTCTGTGCTTCTGGGTTAGTATCCCATCAGTTGAAATTCCTTTATGGTATTAATGATTCATATAAAAGGGTGTCTCATTCTCTATAGAATGGTATCATTCTTGTTAAATTTTGCCAATCTAACTGGGGAAATATTTTGATTTTAATATTTTCATTTGTATTTATTTAGTGAAGTTGAGTGACTTTTCAAATGCTTATTGGTCATTTGTGTTTTCTTCTATGAATTATTGTTTTATAAAAATTATTTAATTTTTAACATGCGAATGCCAATAACTAAAGCCCTAAAAACTAGGTCTGCCAAGAGTTTCCCAAGTATTTTCTGAAGTCACAAATTGGTTACCTCAAGTAATCTAGTAACATCCTGAAAGCTATCTTCCTTTGCTCTCCTTTCCCTGGCTAATGTCTGTGGCCCCTTTAAACTTTTAAAATAAACTTTTTTCTCTTCCTCCACAATGCCCCTTCATAGATCTCTAGGTCCACGCCCAGGATGCTATCACCTGATGCTCTAAGTCTTGCCATTTTGAGTTATCAGAGTGGGGTGGGTTCTGAGCTAATGGGGAAAAGCATCAGTCTCTCCCCAAGCCCAATGCACACTTTGTTATCAGGGTTCTGAAGAAACATTGCCCACAGTATAATAGTATTTCTCTCTCTCTCTCTTTTTTTTAAAAATTTATTTTATTGTTTTTGACAGACAGAGAGACAAAGACAAAGAGAAACAGAGAGGAGAGGGAGGGCTCAGAGCAGTCTCCATAGTTGTACATCATCAGCCTTTGACATGGTTTCATTCCACACAGGTGGATGGGGGCCTCAAAGGGTGAGAACTGGGCTGGGGGCCTCCTTCCCACATGGGAAGCATGCTGCCTCCACTAGGGCCCGAACCAGTGGCCGAGAACTGAACTGGGGGCTTCCCACGTGGGAAGCACACCCCAGTTCAGCATATGGGTTTGTACAGGCTGGGGATAAGTTTCAATCTTCAGTCCCCAGGCTGCAAAGCAAGCGCTCAACTTGCTGAGCCATCCTGGCTTTTCCTATAATAGTATTTCTTAAACTCACTCAGTAATGCAGCCATTTCCGCTTCTTCCTTATATATCTTATTTTCTCTCACAATTTACACACAATCCTCCAAACATTTACCTGTATAAGAACAGGAAGTGGTTTAGGGTTGGAAACATTCCTCTACTCTCTGAAACAGCTAGAAACCACCAGACTGAATTCCAGTTTAACCGAATAATACAGGATCTGGCAGAAGTAACACCCCCTTTTTATGAGCTGGTAATCTATACCAAATCTTTTATTACAAAATCATAAGCATGTAATTCTGTAACATAACAATATTACACGCAAACACACTATACTACTTTAAAAAGGGTATTCCTTCTTCCAGACCTGGGATATTTGTCAATTCTAAATCTGTTTGCTTCGGTGCGATTTGATATTTTCTCCCAAGGTCAATGGGTCCCCATGTCTAAACCCTGTTCATCCCCCCAAATAGCCACCCTTTGGCTATACCTTGAGCCCATGGAAGAACATGTCCAAAGGATCCTAGGTACAGAGTGTGAAAAAGATGAGGGGGCAAGAAAACTCCACTTGCCTATCTACTTATCCCATGGGGTGGGTAGGTGGTGGGGGATGAGTCAGAGGAGGACCCTGAAAGGACAGCTAAATCATGGTGCTTAGGACAGAAGGTTCATTGCCTCAAATTAGATATGGTATGGTGTGGAAAAGTCATACAAGAAATAAAAATGATTTTTTATTGAAGGATTTCATTGCAGGATGTCATTAAAATTGCTAACCCTTTCCTTCCCTTTCTTAGTTTAGATTTGATGAGTTATTGATAGAAGTTTATCCTAAGCTGGCAAGAAAGTCTTGTTAAGCTAGCAAGAATGCTTCATTTTCATCACACATATGATAAAGCAATCATGCACTTAAAGCATAAATTCTCTCTCTGTATGAATGGGTGGGTAACGATATGTATACGTGGGTAAGTGTGTATGTCTGTGTATGTGTAGGCAAATTTTATAGTGTCTCCAGTGATTCCTACCTTCTGGTTTTCACATATTTGTGTAATCAGTTCCCTCCCCTTGCATGTGGGCTAGACTTACGAACTTATTTCTAACGAATAGAACATGGTGGAAGGATAGGACATCACTTCTGAGAGTAGGTTACAAAAAGACTGTGGCTTCGGCCTTGGGCACCTTTTCTCTTGTTCTTTGGACTACTCTGAGATAAACCAGTTGCCACGTTGTGAGCTGACCTACAAGGAAGCCCATATGGCAAAGTACTGACACCTCTGGCCAACAGCCAGAGGGCACCTGCAACCTGCCAATAGCCACGTGTGTAAGCTTGGAAGTAGATTCTCCCAGGGGAGCCTTGAGGTGACTACAGGCCTGGCCTGGATTGCAGCCTGCGGGAGACACTGAGTCAGGGGCACCCAGTGAGCCACACTTAGATTCTAGAAACGGTGCAAACAAATGTTTGTTGTCTGAAGCTGCTAGGTTGTGAGATGATTTGCCATGCAGCAATACATAACTAATTATACACATGACATGTATATTAATATATATGATATGCACTATATATATATATATATATATACACACACACACACACATATATACACACATATATGTATACACACACACACACACATATATATATATATGCGTTTAAATTAAAATACAAAGAAGGCCAAAAAGGTATATTTCACTGGTCAAACTCAGTCCTTCTCAAAAGAATTTTTGTCCCTGTCAACATATGGAGTAAAAATTTGACAAAATTCTCATCTCGACAATTTCCATATTAATATTTAAATCCGGAAAGACAGCTTTATTCTTGGAATGTTATCTATGTGCAACCACATGGTTAAACATAAAAATAAATTCAACTCTTTTATCATAATAGATAATAATTTAGTTGGAGGATAACTTACAAAATTTTTTTTTACTAAGCTACAACATAATCTAAATGGAGTGTTGGTTTAAAAATATGCCAGTATAAATACTATTACCAAGTCAATATATATTTTTCTCTTCTCATGAAAACTTTCTGAAATGCGATATGTATTTAAAAAAAACCAACAACGCAATGAGAGATTTTAAAGCACTGTTATTTTCTCCAGTTCGAGATGTGACCTTGGGGCTTAGTTTTACCTCAATCATCATAAGAGTTTCTCTGAGACTCTCTAACTTGAGCATCTGAAACTGCTGAGATTTTCTTCTCCACGCTATAATTTGTAAAGTAAATTTTAGAATGAGAACTAAGCTTGGAAGTCATTTTCCTTTTGGGCCTCGATTAATTTTGCAGAAGAGCACTATTATCAGTGGCCTCCAAGAATCTCGAGGACAGGTTCTCTGTTCCTCTTATTTATATACAACAATGTCAGTGAGGGAGAGACTCCCAAACTAGCTCTAGGATGCCTGAGTTACCATGTGTGGTCATCTTGGGCCATCAAGTCTTTTAAAGTGCTCTTCTCACTGAAAGAGGAAGCTATTTTAGATGAGTCGGTATCCTTCATTCATTCATTCAGTCAGTCAGGCACTGAAATTGACTAAATCTCTGCCATAAACCACACACTGATGGGAACTGGGGGAGCTGAGCAAGGTGGTCTCCACGGAATAAGAAGAAGCAAATAGCATGGGTACCCATTGCTTTAAGCATAATTTAATTAGTTTGGTTCTGGTTGATATTGGCTGGCATTCAAATGATTGATTAAGGATGTTAACTACTATTTGCTTAGAGCCTGAAGTGTTTCAATTACCTTCATAAATAATTCCACAGTATCTTACTGACCGTAATAACCGTGTGTTCTTTATGGCTTTTATGCAGCTGGTAGGATTTTACATTTGATGCTTTCATTACCACCTTTTAACACAAAGCAAATAGGAGAGAAAGGTTCAATAATCATTTAAATTAGAGGCACTGGACATTGGAAAGCAGTTCAGAAGAAATCTCTCTTAGATAAAGTACAAAGTCATTGAGGTTTTTGCAAGCTTGTTAATGCTTCTAAAGTTTTAAAAATAATTTCTTTTCATGAGTCTATGTTAGATAATAGTAAAGAAAAATAACTGTTTTCACAATTAGGGTATACATCCTAAGAAGCTTGGAAATGTTTCATAAATTTGGGTAGAAGATAGACTAATAGCTAATGTAAGCTCTGCCCAGTTCTTTACCTTTTGCCCAGTAATCTAGAAATGTAATTAAGAAGCGGAAATTAAGCTAAAGGCCACTAGACCTCTAGCATTTGCAGAGGAGATGGCTGTGGGTGGCTTTTGCAGGCATAAACTTTTAAAAATGGGTAGGGCATAAGGGAAAGAGTGTGAGAGATACAAACAGAAGAAAAAGGAGAAGGAGGAGAAAGAGAAAAGGGGAAGAAAAAGAAGTGGGGTAGAGAGAAGTGAGGAGACAGAAGGTGTAAAGAAGAAAAGAGAAAAGCAACAGGCACGGTTGAGGGAGAAAGGAAGGGAGGCAAAGGGAAGGGACACATTGTGATTAGCACTTATATTGCCTTTTAATCACTGTCATCTTTTGAAAACAAAGGTGCTTCTTTGGGGGCACTACTTTATCCCCAATCCTGTGGCCTAGTGAGGCTGATAATCATAGATAATCACTCTCTAAACCCCTGGCATTAGGGGTAAGCATATGGTCCAAGTCATGCTCAGCACAATAATTTCTCCTAGATGTTTCAAATTTGAACTAAGGGTGAAAGGAGGCTGTGCTATTTAAGGATTAAAATTATTACTACGTGCTGCCTTAACAACCTAACTGCCATATTCCCCTCCTTATTCTGCTTCCACAGATAAGGTGCCCTAGCCAAGCACCCCTCTTATCAAAGAGACCAAATATAATTGATGCTTATCCCTGATAGCAGGTTTAAGTTCCCTGCTAGCCCATGGAACTATTCACACAATCCAATCATATCCTTATGTGGGAACCAAGGCACCCCACTCTCTTATTACTACAGAGTGTGTCTCCCACAGCCCCTGGCTGTCCCCTCTGTGCCAGGGTGCAATCCCTTGGTGGTCCTGCAGGGCACACACTGTTCTCCTTCTCCCAGCTATGAGGAGAGGGGATTGATATGCTGCTGCCAATCTTCTCTCTTTAGCGTGAGGTGTCATGCATGTGGTCATTCCCATAAGCCTATGGTGGGAATTCATCCCTTACCAATGAGGTAAAGAGAAAGTGATTAAAATCAGATGCCAAACATGTTTCCAGTTTTGTAAAGGAGCTGGGTTGAGAGTACAAAACCAGCATACAGAGTCACGGAATTAGGAGACAAAGCAAGAGGGAGATCTTAGGACTTGGCATTATTGACTCCAACCCCCTCTAAGATTCTGACTTTCCTACAGTTTCCCCTCAAATTTCCCTTTGTACGTCCACTAGTTTGATCAGGGTTTCTTTCCATGGCATCCAAGAGTTTAAATGGATACAAGCAGCAAAGGAAAGAAGTAGGGAAAAAGAAAAAGACATAAAAGTAAAATTGTAAATGGTCAATTGGAATAAAGAACCACTAATAATCACCTCAGTATTACTCAGTGAAACCAATGATATTTGGTTGCCTTTATTTGAATTACAATCAATAGCCTTTTATTTAGTGAGTACATAATTATGTTACCTACATATTCCTTTTAAGATGATAGAACACAGAATAGGTATAGAAAGCTAGGGATAGTCCAATATCATGAACAACAAGGAAAAAATCTCAAGATAAAAATAAAAGCAACAACAACAAAAACATGTACTGTAGTGAGAAAAGGAACACAGCACCTTTCAAAAAAATCACCCCTATGAAGAAAATCAACTATTAAGAAATTAGACTATTATCTATTAAGTAGTATTTATATTTAAATACTTTTTGAAGGCCTATAGGTTTTCTGTCTGTAGAAAATGAGAAGGTCTGAAAGTTTATATGCTGATAATCTTTAACATCATGTTTATTGAGATGAAGTTCATATAATATAAAAATTAACCATATTAAAGTTCACAATTCAGGGGCATTTCGTACATTAATAATGCTGTGCAAACAACACTGTTATAGAGTTCTAAAATACTCATGACCCCCAAAGTTGACCCCATATCATTTAAGCGGTTGTTCCCCATTCGTCACTTTCCCCGGCCCTGGTAATCATTAATCTGATTTCTATGTCTATGAATTTACCTGTTCTGGACATTTCATATACATGGCACCATACAATATGTGACCTTTTATGTCTAGTCCATCCTGACCACTCTGAACCCAATTTTTACTGTAGGACTTACCCAGAGCTGTGTCTATTGGCCTCTCTGTCTGTCCCCCTAATTCCAAATTAAGAACTAATAGGAAAATGTAAAATTATTTCTGGTAGAATTGTTCTTTCTCAAAATTTACAATCAAATTATTAGGAAGCTGTCAAGAGCTTCAAGTACACTACATTTTGTGAATTAATTAAACAGTATAACCCTCTTGGCATTTTCTATCAGTAACTGGAATGAATGTTATAAAAAGAGCATTTACTAAAAGGAATGCATTGTGTAATTTAATGTATGCTAAATGTAGGTGGTCTAGAAACTATGCTACTGCATTCCTACTTTTGCTCATAAACTTTTAAAATACTGTCACTAAAGTGTGAGAACCGTTCAACAAAAGGTAGTCAATTAAGCCCTTCATATGAGATTATATTAAATAACCTTTTCTATATTCTCTAACTCAGTTTGTATCGTTAGTTAATCCATCTACCTATTGTAATATTAGGCAGCGAAAAATGTCATGCATCCTGTCTGTGGTGTAATTACATACATTCCTTTTCAATTTCCTTTTGTTGACTTCTGTTATATTTTGTATCGTAGCTTTAGAAACTAGAATGTCTTTTGGGTAAAGAAAATCCCTTATTTCCGATCTTTGTCATTTACAAATTAATGACTCAAAGTATTATACGTGCACTCCCATAATTGTTTATCTTGGTGTGGCCCTTGCTGAAAATGATTTCTATTATCAAAATTATTCTATTCTCTGACATGATCTCTTGGTATTTTTTGGTTTCTTTTTCTCTAAAAGTTTAGGAATTGCCAGTCGGAAGTCCCTTCACAAGAAAATTTACCAAGAATGTTACTGAATTGATAAGCTTAACTTCTTTCTACCCTAAAGGTATTTTTTCCTCTCACCTCATCTTTTTTTTTTTTTATTCGCATACTACTCTTATTTGAGTAAACAATATATTATTGACTTCATTTTGTTACTTAGATATGGATCACACCTAAACTGTATAGCTATGGTAACATAACAAGTTCACACTTTGTATTACGTAATTAAGAACCTGTGCAGAACCTCATGCAACTGGTGGAATGACCCTGAGGCTCTTGTATCTGGAGTTCTACACAGGAGAGGCCCATTGAGAAATCATAAAGTCTGGTTTTCCCAGAGGAGCTTCTAAGAAGCCCTGAATCATATATTGTTTATCTAGAAATGATCCTGGTGGCTGCTTCCACTAATCCAGAGTATAAGTCCCTCTGATTCATCGCACACCGAATCATTAGCAGACTAACTGGCAGTAATAGGTATTAACTTTGGAATAAAAGTACTGTGATCAGTTAGGATATTTTTCATTATAATACCAGGATACTAAACCTTACTTGTTTAAACAGTGAAGAAATGTCTTGCCTCAATTAATAAGAATTCCAAAGGGGGAGCACTTCTAGGTGCCATATAGTCAGGGCCAGCGCTTTAGATCTCTGTGTTCTTTGCTTTCAGGTCGCCATTCCCCATCACAAGATAGCGGTAGCTATCCCAGGTTTCACAGTCTATGTCACTATGGAGAGGAAGCAGGGGGCCTACTTTTCATTGTCACTTTCTTACTAAAGGGGCAATCTTTCCTGAAATCTTTCCCTGAACGTTCCCCTTCATGACTCCCTAGCCAGAACAGTCACATGAGCACCTAAAACCAATCACAGGCAAGGGGAGTGGTATTGCTGTGATTGGCAGACCATCAGAAGCCATTCACAGCATTTGCTGCCGGGTTGCCCTGCCAGGTGAACGTGGCCTCATGCTTCTAGAAGGCTGCAGTCCACAGCCATCCACCTGTACTCCCACATGCACGTCCTCCCTCTGCTAGAGTTCCTACTGCACCCACAGGGCTGCCCTCCTTCCACAAGGACACACTCCTTACCTCCTGGGAACTCTGACACTACACCAGCTGTCCTCTTACCCCAGCCCCCCGGCCAGGGGCTACTCCGGCAACATGCTGAGACCCCCGACTCCCCAATATGGGCCCCCTCCATGCATAGATGCTTTCTTCATCCACGTACCTGCCTTCATACGCCACTGAGACTGACTGCTTACCCAGCAACAGTCTGTGCCACCAAGAGTTAAAACTTTGCTCAGATGCAACTTTTATAACAGTCTATTTAAAGAAGCATGTTGATATGCAAATAGCTATGTACAAAGTACAAAACAAAAAAAGCTATGAGATTTTTTTTCATTCACAAAAAAAGGGGAGTTGTCAGAACAGAAATCTGTGATGGTACATGTACACGTTGCTATAGTACATACAGCTAATAAGTGTAGTTTTTTTAATAATTAAAAAATATGTATTTATATAACTATTACTCCATGCCATCAGCAGTACCTTAAGTTACAGACACATAGAATTGCAATTTCAAAGGGCATTTTAACTTTTAAAACTGAATAGCGGTACTTATCCATTGGAAATATAAAAATAATAATTGGGCCCTGTTTAGTAGGTGTTTTGTAAGAGTTAATGTCATGGTACTTCTCTGATCAGTCTACCACAACTGCATTATTCTTGCCACCAGAAAGAAACTTAGAGTGACATAAACCTGTTACGTTGCTGTATTAGCTATAAGATTTCTATAGCAGGCTCATTTTACAGATGATAAGACTGAGGCACAGAGTTAAATGGTCCGGGGTCACACAGCTAGTAAGAGGAAAAGGCAGGACCCACCCCCAGGCCCTTATATTCTCTAGTGTGTGATAAATGTATGACTGCAACATTATCTTGAACGAGAAAAAACTAGGGAATAAGTGTAAAGGAGAGAGGATTTATGAATCATCATCTGTCCTGTGGAAATTAAGCAGCTGTTAAAGAATGATGCAATGGAGTCACGTTTACTGACAAGGAAAGATATTCAGTTTATCATTCAGTGTTTGCAATAAAAACTGAGTTAGGACCACCTGTATAAAGAGTGCTTCCTTGGGTCCCTCATCTTTTCAGGTTTAACAGGCACCTTCTGTCTTACCAGTCTGTCTACCTCAGGTAAATGCTGGATGGAGCTCAGATCCAAGCAGGGTCCCTCATTAGAAGGAAAAGTTCAAAGGGATCCAATGAGGGCTGACCAGCCCCGCATCAAGAATGGTCTACTCAGGACATCCTGACCTGGTTTCTGTTTAACTCTCTTCAGAAGCAGCTCAGGGAACTCTGTCATGTTCTAGGAAGACGGCCCGCACTGGGGGTGCACCGGCATGAGACCCAGTGCTTGGCTTGGGGAGTTGATAGCCAGGGTCAATCTGCCAGTCTGCTGCCTTTGACCATATTTTCTTCCTAATGTGAAGACCAACATCCAGAACACAGAGCCAACTGGCTATGGGCAAGTGCTTAAGCCCTTTCTGTCATAATGGCTCCTATTTTTATACCAGTCACCATATGACATTATTTGTCATCATCTGAGTAAAATCGGTCTTCCCTTCTGGATTCAAACTGCACAATGGCCAACTGTGTCCCCAAGCAGCTCAGCCCTGAGGCCCAGGATTAGAGGGAAGACTCAGCCAGGCGCCCCCTGAGAGGCTTTCTCTAACTGGTCACAAGGCCCAGAGGGTAGTTGGGAGCAGTCCTGCGGGGCTAGTTAAGAGGACAGATCCCCACGCCTGCAGTCTCCAGTGCTACACTCCCGGGGTGGGCCCAGGATCGGAGAGCGCAGGGCCCCAGGGTGTCTTCTAAGACAGCATGGTGGTTATCCTCTCGTGGTTTTATGTCTTAGCAAATTCACCACTGGGTTTTAATGGTCTTGAGCATTTTCCTAAACCAAACTGGCTGTTTAGCAAATGGCAAAGATATTTTGAGTAAAATTTGGTGACTTACGACAGTTAAGGACTTGATGAAACTAAAATGGGAATAAAGTCCAAATGGAATTTGACTAGGTTTTCATTACACTTGTAAACATATTTAGGGAAAATTCAGATTGATATAAATGATTCAGACTTCCCATCCAGGTGAAAGGAACCTGAAATGTTACCCTATTTATTGGGATCAATATCTCAAAGGGCAGGGCCATCTTCTTTGCCCCTTCTCGTTAATCTATCTTAAACTGACATGGCTATTTGTGATTCAATATGTGATACTGGGTACAATCTATGACAGCATTTGTGCATATCTTAATTGGGGTTAGGCTTCTGGGGCAATTTGAGGAAGTAGTTATAACATCATTCCAGTACAGTTGGTGAATCCCTTGATTATTGAAGTCTCTTACTTGGCAATTAACAACAAACTTCTAGCAAAATTGCTTTTATATTCATCCATGATGACTACATTACAATGTATTTAGGCAAAGAATATTGTTCATTTACAAGAAAAAGAAATCCAAGCAGTTGAATATCTCTGGCTCATCTCAGAGAGGAAGTAAGCTGAATTCACCACGATATTGTACCTCAATATTATTCTTTCAGGGAATGTTAGGTATAAATGTGTTGTATGTACAAGTTGTATAAAGGCACTCTGTAGGCTAGTTCAACACCCACTTCTATGCTTTCTTTTTCTTTCTCCCCCTACCATCCAATTTTTACCCCACCCCCACCCCCCATTCTCTTCCTTCCTTATTTTTCCTCTTCCCTTGTGCAGTTTATAGGTCCGGCCTGCCATGGCCATGAGCAGATCAGCCCGGACAGTCTTCGCACTAGGCCCTGCTCATTTATTCCATGTCACCCTTTCTGGCCACTGGCATCTGTTCTCTAAACTGGAATCTTGCCTCTGTCAGGAGGCTTTCCCTAAACTGTGTGACCTCATTTCTCTGCTGCCTCCACAGGACCCCCTGCGATGCCTGGAGCTGCTGCCAAATCTCTCCAGGACTTTTTGCTGTGACTTCCCCAGGGAAGCTTTGTTTAGTGTTCCTGCAAAATGAGTCACTCGAGCCCTCTCTGTTTAGGGAAAGCTGCTGAAGGCTCCCTGCAAACCCCAATTGAGAATGTCATTGTTTCCTCTCCTTGATCCTCTTGCTTTGGTTCCAGGAGACCATCTTGTTCTATGCGTTCCAGCTGAAGGCGGACTTGGACAGAAATCTGTCTGGGCACGATTCCCTCAAGGCTTTGTTTCTATATCATGTAGTGGGGAAAATGGCAAGCTTTCAGGTAGTGGAGGTTAGCAGTACTGCCACCTTTATTCTGCCTGTGTCTCCTCCTTTGTTGCCCTGGTACTGGCTTCTTTGCTCTTTGTCTGTTATATTTCTTCTTTCTTTCTTTTTTTTTCCTCCCCATTGAACCCAGACTCTCAACTTAATGCTGGGGAATGGGGTGGGAGGGAAGTTGAAACATCTTAGAATCTCTTGACGTGGGAAAGTGTTTAAAAACAGCTTTTCACTATTATAAGATCATTGCATATTTTAAAGGTTAACAATGAAAAATTGTGCTTTTTAAAAAAGTTATGCTCAAGTGATTTCATGTTGGCTAACTGGAAAATTATTTAAAGATAAAGCAGTTTTCTCAAATTAGGGCTACTGTTACTGTCAATGTAAAATTCCCTACTGGGTTTACATTTATTACAAAATTAATTATTAAATCCTTAATGTGCTATTAAAAGATTCCTTCCACACACACGATATGACTTCAAAATAAGTTTTCAACATGTTTCCATGCACTAACAATTTTTTTCAGTATAACATATTTTAAAGCTCATGAATTATTCACTCCATTATTTCCCTCAGGTGTCTTCCTTTATCATCACAGCTCCCAATGACATTTTATTTTTCTTTCTATTCTTTAGTAACTTCTTTCAATAAAAAATTTAAATACAGGTATATGTATAATATGATGACTATACTTGATAACAATGTATTGTTTAAGTGAAATTTGCTGACAGTAGAACTTAAATATTCTCACCAAGAAAAAATAAAAGGTAAGTATGTGAGGTAATGGATATATTAATTAACTTGGTGGAGAGAATCCTTTCAAAATGTATACTTATATCAAATCACCATGATGTACTTTTAAATATCTTACAATTATATTTGTCAACTATACTTCAGTAAAGCTGAAAAGAAATGACTCACCAAGTGAACACACACCAGGAAAAAAGGAGTTTCTAGAATGTGAGCATAAAACGTGATATATATTGTATCTTTCTGTTAGTGCAATAACATTTTTAACGGTGGCACCCAAACATCTACAATTTCTGTTGACCTCTGATATGTGACATTTTTCAAATTAAATCAAGATTATTTAGCTATGTAGGGATAAAAGAATCTTGATTTGTTTGAGAAACACATTTGGAAAAGTTATGATGAACTCTAATGGGAAACACACTTGTATAGAGGCCTGGGCATAAGGTTGAAATTGATCATCACATTGTTTGTTTGGAAAAGAAAGCATAACATTCAACGAATATGTTGGAAGCATTGGATTTCTTCACATGGAGAACACACACATTGAAAATGAGGAGGCTTGGATAAAGCCTATATTACAGACTACTTTTTTTCTTAAAAGAGTGTTGAGTTAAAAAATATTAATATATTATTGGATACCCTAAAAAATCAGAATATTTTTTCATGTGGAATACTTTTGGAAAAATGACTCAAAATAATAGAACATTTTAATCAGTAATACTAATGACCAGACTTTGAAAATCATTCTACAAATGGCAGAATGAACCCACAATCTACAGCAAACCAAATATGTAGATTTTAGGTGGCAGCCTATCATTTCTTGCCTGGGTGGTCTCCCATTTCCCAGAAAAGGGATTCCCTGAGCTTCATGATAGAGTCATGAGTACTCTGTACCTAAGGGGCCTTTGTGTGTGGAGAGGGTGGAGGGAGGGGAAATAGCTTGTTAAAAAGTCATAGAAGGGGGTCAAAAAACTCATAGAACAAACGTTGTGAGTTATATAAACCAACCCATTTACCTCCAAGAAACACCACACCTAAATTCTTCCAGACAGATTAGAATCTTTCCTATTTCTAAAGACCTCCTGAGGAGTTTCCAGTTCCTTACTTCAGCATTTAACAGACTTCCTTCTCAAGATCACTGTTCTCTTGCCTCTGGTAAATCTTTCACAATACTGCCAAGACATTTATTTGTTCTTATCATGTCCTCTGCAGGGGAAAAGGAAAGCTGAGTGAGTTTGCTTCAGGAACATTTTGTCTGTTCCTCTTTCCCCACTTGGCCCTCTTTTCTCTATACTTGTAACTTCCATTCCTTTAAAGTAGGGGTTGCAGGAGCCTTTTGGTGTCAAGCAGATAATATATAACTTGTAGGATTTAAGACTGTAGGGAGTGGTGGTAAAGTGGAGAATCAGTGTTACCCTGAAGGCGTTTAATTACATATTCATTTATGCACTGACTGGGCCAAGCCAAAAATGATTTGGGGGTGAATTCTGCTTGACAGCTGCCCACTTCAACCCTTGCTTTAGGCCCTTCCTAAAAATGGTAGGACGTGATAGGTTGCATTTGACTGTGTCTACAAACGAAAAACTGAGGCTTAGTTTAGTTGTGGTGAAAGGTTCTTGTTTGCATTCTCTGGTACTATAAGCACTCTTCTTATAATTTCTTCTGGACAAATATATTCTGCAAAAGATTCTAATATTTGCTTTAGCACCAAGATGGCCCCTAATAATCCCTGTCTCCTGGTGTTCATACTCTTGTGTGAGCTAGTCCTGTGCAAACAGTGTAGAAGTGATGGTGTGTGACTTCCGGTGAGAGGCCATGGAAGTCATTGCAGCTTTCACCTTTGTCTCTTAAATCACTTGCTCCAGAAGAAGCCAACACCATGCTGTGAGGATACTCGAACAACACTATGTGGAGAACCTGAGGCCTGCACACAATAACCAACCTTAATTTGCTAGTCTAACAAATCAGCTAACATGGAAATGGATTTTCCCGACCCAATAAGACCTTCCCATGATTATAGGACCAGCCAATATTTAACTACAACTAAATGAGAGACTATAAATGAGCACTGCCCACAGGAGCCCGTCCTGAGTTCTTGTCCAACAGAAACTTGAGATCTAATGAACGCTTATTATGGTTAGAAGCCACTAAGTCTTAGAGGAGATTTGTGAGGCAGCGATCAATGTGACAAATAGAGTTGGTAGACTTAAAGTCTTGCATCCACAACAGCAGCCGTCTGCCACTTAGAATGAGTAGAACAATCAATCCTGGTGACCCATTCCTCTCAGTTTCCTTTTAAAAACTCTTTTCTAGCTTTATTGAGATCATTGTGTAATATTAAGCTGTACAACGTGATGAAATAATCACCACAGTAACATTAGTTAACACATCCATCACCTCCCAAATCCTCTCTGTTTTTTTGGCAATGGGAAAGGACACAATTGTGTTCTTCCTCTGAAACGCAGAGGTAGGACTAATGTAGAAATCAGGGTGATTTTACATGGACACCTGTAATGTTTTTATTGCATTCCACATTGGCTTTTAATGGTCATTGAACAAGAGCTAATATTAATTGAAATTTTACTACATGGCAGTACTATGATAAGAGCACTACCTTAGCTATTGCCATATATTCCTCACAACAGCCCTAAAAGTAGCCACTATTATTATATTTTGCCAGCTCCCTTCAAGACAACTCTAAGGAGCTGACACAACAAGCGGATGTGCAGGTAGCTGTGATTTGATAAAATGCTACAAAATGTCCTGTCTTTAAATACCTCTACAAATGAGATATTATAGTTATTTCAATTTCCTAACTATGCACCTTAATATTTTCCCAAATGATTTCTAAACAGGGTACCCATCAAGTGAATCAGGATGTGCTGAGCACGCACATTCTATATACCTCCCTGGGAAAGCTACTGAGTAGCGACTGCCTATGAAGCTGAGTCTCCAAGATCTAGCAGTGCAGGGAGCCTAGCTGGTGAAGACACGAGCTGAGCCTGGTGGGTGACTGAGTACGCAGTCACAGATACAGGGTGTGGAACTCCTCTGAAGGGTGACTCTGTAATGGCCCTGCTGACATCACTCAAAGCTGCACTGCAGTCTAGACTCTTCTCATCCTTTTTCCTTGTCTCTCCACTTCACCTGCACTCTGCCTGGCATCACTATCAGTAACTCCTTCGCCCTGTCCCTTCTCACGTGCCCCTCACAGGTGATGGCATCCCTGATAACTCTCTTGCTTTTGATGCCCGGCTTCACACCCCCAGACCACTTCTGATTTTAGCTGCAGCTGGGGTAGACATTCAGGGTAAGCTCAGACTCATGCCGATGGCGTCCCACCTCAAGCTCGGGCCAGGAGGAGGCTTGCCGGACTTAGAAGAAAAAGAAAGAGAACACAGGATGCCCCGTTACATTTACATTTCAGATCAATAACAAATAATGTTTAGTGTCAGTATGTCTCATGAATATTTAGAATAAAGTGTTCTCTATTGATCAGACATCTAATGTACCTGTGTGTCTTGTATTTTGCTGGCACCCCTAACCAAGAGGATTTCTGTTTTTCAGTCGTGGTGTTTTCTTTCTGAAGCTGCAGAAGCGTCCGCCTCCTGTGCACATGCAGCCCAGCAGTGAGGAGGAGTGACAATGTCCTCAGGAGGGACCCTTCATCAATGGAGGACAGTAGCCGGGCCTCAGCACCCAGCCCACGGCCTTCCAAAGCAGAGAGTGGGCATTCTGTTTCTCAGTGGCCGCGGCAGTGCTGACTCTGTTTCCTACTGTGGCAATCTCAGTGACACATGCCTGTACTGCCTCTCCTTCCCTTCACTCTCTCCTTGCTCCTTCATCCTGCTTCCTGTGATTGCCCTCCAAGCCACTCTAATTATGCGTCTTGGGATACACAGTTGGGGGACTCTAAATCAAGACAACATATTTATGCACAGAGACAAGTATAAACCATCCTTTTCCACCAAATAATTTCAAGTAGCGAGAGATTTGAAAAATTAGTTGTAGTAATAAACGGCACCCTAATTACACAAAGATATAATTTTAGATTCTAAGTAAATAAAACATTGGGCAATTTACATTACAGGAAGGGACATTTTGCTTATGTGACTGCAAACTAAATAAACCACTTGCTCATACTCACGTATGGTTAAAAAAGAAACAAGATTTGTCATAAAATCAGTGAGCCCCCAGAATGTCTGAAGTGAGTAATGAAAGTTAATCACATCTATTTTCTAGTAGATGTGCTTTAAAGGGAATGAGTTTTGTTTAAAGAAGTAGTAAAAACATAGTTTGTGTAAGGATATGTACAGTCCATTTGGGAAGTTTGTGATTATTAGTTCTGAAGTACTTCTGGTCATCAGTATAAATATTGTGATACTATTTAAGAGTTACATTTACTTTTGGCAGTGCTTTGCATTTTGTCAAGCACAGATTTCAAGTACCTTTAGAGTGTGCGAGGTTCGGCATAAAGCAATCAATCATCCCCTTTTGGCTGTTTGGCACAGACAGCCAATTACTTGTTCTATCATGAACTGAATTCATATATATTCATGAAGCACAGAGAGAAACACCTCATTGTTTCAAATTGTTTTGTTATTTTAGAATAAATCATAAAGACTCCATCCCACCCATAATTGGTAAAGAAATATTTGTCCTATGATCCTCACCTTTGTGGCTTGTAGTGTTTTAACTTGTACAGTTTAGCCCACATTACATGTTATTTTTTTACAGTAAGTTGCAACTTTTTTTTTCTTTAAAGCACAATGTCTCTGTTACCTTGGATCAGCAAAAATTGGAAACATCTAAAAACTGAAATGACATGTGTCCTAAATTGGAGTGATTTAATTTTCACAGACTGAGGAACTTTTGGCAGAATACATTTTGTGCAGGTGGGTGTTGTCCAAGCCCCCACACTCCATCAATCTCAACCCTGTTAGTCCCTCATTCATTTGTGCAGAACCTTTCAAGGATCAATTGTAATTGCCAAATTTTGTATCCTGCCAGGATATCTGTGTGAACTTCAACAAGAACAGCAACAGTACAAGCAAGAGTGAGAGCAACCTGCTGAGAAAGCTATTTTCACACTTCTGCTTAACAGAAAGAGGTGAATATTTATAGTTGAAGTCATCCAATTTTCTCACTTGGTCTGCCTCTCCAGTGTATTCATCTTCAGTGCTAAAATCTTATAAAACCAGAGAAAATAGAATCCAGAGACAACAAATCCTGGAGTTATAAAAGCCGCTGAACATTCTTGATCACCTTCAATGTGGCTCTGAGAAAGGACTGTTCACTGGATCTTCCCTAAGAATAATTGTTTTAGCAGCAAGTCGTGATTCAAATGTTCCCTGTCTTGGGCTCTAGATATGGTTATTTAGTTAGGTGGCATAGTGGCCTATTTAGAACTTAGTTAAATTCCTGCCATAGAGATCAACAGTATTTAAAAAGACAAATGATTCTCACATGTGGCTCCGTACAGGGTTGGAATCAGACTACTTGGGTTTGAATCCTCATCCTTGGGTGTGTTAACTAGATATTAGTTAACCAATTGATGTTTAACCCTAGATTTTCTCATCTGTATAAAATAGATAATAGTATTTATCTCACTGTTATGAGAATGTGCACTAGGCATAGAGTAATAATCTATCAATATGATTATTATTATTTTTTATTATTACTATTATTAAGTGTGTTTAACTGCAAAGAATAGAACCCATCAAGCTAGGTGAAACAGAAAACGAATTCCTTAAAGGACACCAGTGGCTTATAGATTCTGGAAACAGGAGGAACAGAGAATCACATTTGAAAATGACATAAAGGGGAAGCCGGGATGGCTCAGTGGGTTAAGTGCTCGCTTTGCAGCCCTGGGGACCAAGAATTGAATTCCGGCCCCAGCCCATCAGGGCCCATATGCTGAACTGGGGAGTGCCCCCAGTTTGGTTCTGACTGGGGTGAGACCTCGACCCAGTTCCTGCCCTGTGCAGCCCCACTCCCACCTGTGGAATGAAACTATGAGGAAAAATCAATGATGTGCAACTATGGAGACTGCTCTGGGCCCTCCCCCTTCTCTCTGTCTTTGTCTCTGTATCTCTCTCTCTCTGTCCAAAACAATAAAAACAAATCTTAAAAAAAAAAAAGAGAAAATGACATAGAAAGGACAATCATATCGTAGAGGCTGCTGAGGGACCTAGACACTGAAGCTCACACAGGAGCTACAAAAATTGGAGGGCCCAGTACAAAATGAAAACATGGCGACACTGACTTAGAAAGTAGGCCAATTTCCACTAAAGACACTAAAATATAAAGACACTCTTTGTTTTTTCTGCAGTCTCTCTCACAATGTGGCATGCTGTTTTATTTGCTGTTTTATGTTATCTAAAGTTGAAATATTTTAGCATGAATTTTTCATTTACCTTTATGTTGTACAATAGCAACTTAAAATGCAAATATAAGACCACTTTGCTTTTATTTAGAATGACTGAAATTACCATAATTCATGTGTCTTAGCTTGTTCATGCATATGTATTTCACTATTACCAAAAGAGTAGAAACAAGGCACAAAACGAACTCAACCGTTTTTAGTTCATTTCTTGGTATGAGCACATCCCACCAACACTCTCTGTCTTTGACACACTGACGAGTAGGGAAGAACTGACAAGGAAAGGAGATAGGGGTTGCTCTAACTCTCCTTTTCCTATGACATCATCATTGTCAATGTAGGACGTGGGCTGCTACAGGGCTATGAGGGGAGTAAGAAAAGCTATGATAGGGTTCCTTGGTAGCCTGTGGTTCTTGGGATGACATTGCCTTGTCTTTTTTCTGTCTTGGAAGCAAATTCTGGTTCAAATGGGCAAGTGTGGCCTCTCAGGACCGTCAGAACTCCTCACTCCACCTCCACCTCACTACTTCGTAATAGGCATTAACATGTTTACTTTGTACTCCTTGCGAGCCTTACTGAACTCCCACACATCATGGGTCTTTTGGAATGCTGTATTCATGGGTCAGTAAATGCTACATGCAAATAAGAGGTAAGAAACTGGGGCAGACACACATGTTGTGCAAAGTATTATATTTAGCATAATCTGGCTCAGGTACACCTTGGAAAATTTTCTCTGTTTCAAAAAGGCATATACTCCACTGTCTGGATACTCTTTTCCACGAAAGTAAATGCCAGTGTTAGGAAATGCATCCCCATAAAGAAACACACACGCAGGTTGCATGAGACAAAACAGAAGAAACCTGTATATAAATTCATCATTGTTCTGGTAAGCACCAAGAGCCCAAGGACAAAAGTCATCTGACATAGCATATTGAATTCTCATGATGCAGAACTTAAAAAAAATCCCTACTGAAATAATTTTCAGGAGCGTAAGACATCTGTGTTATCTTCTAAAGTCAACTTGATAGAGAGATGTACTTGTCACTCAGTTCCTAAAGATGTTTTCTTGTGACATGTCATTAATATACTCCCTCAATGTACACTGGTGACCTGAACTAGTATCAAGAAATGCCCCCCTCAAGTAATTGGGGTTGAATGTGTACATTCATCACCATAGACATGGTGTCCTATATTCTTGAAGTTCATTTTCAAACTAATTTTTCATTCTAGTTTAACTTCATATTCTTTCAAGTAAAATTTGTTCTTTAACTTATAAGACTGGTTAATTTTGGTGTGTAACATATTTCACTCCATCAGATAGATACGCTACTCAAATAAATTATGTGAAGAATTTTTTGGCTATAAGATTGTTGGAATATTAATCTTCTTTTTTGTTCTATTTCACTGTTCTAAAAGTAAAGGCTTGACATTCTGAATCTTATAGCAAAATGTTAAATTAAGTCACAGATACACGATTCTTTTTTTCATGATGGAAATAAAATTGGTAAATTGGTTTCTTTTTCTTCATTAACATTTATCAGTTCATATAATTTGGATGAAATTTTATGATACAGATAAACACTATGGGAAGTCTACTTTGTGACTTTATTTCTGGTGTGTTTCAGAACTGATGTAAGAATTTATTGCTCAATAAATATTTGTTTGGATGAGTGACTCCATGAATGAATTATTATGACTATTCTAATGGAGATGTTGGCCCCTTTCATAATAGCTAATAGATTTAGGTAAAGAAACTTCACAAAACTAGATTTCCTGTTTTGCATTGCAAGCATTTTCAATTCAATTTTAAGAATTTTTAGAAAGGAATTAGATCAAATATTTAAAGGAAAAAAAAAAGTAAAAAGCTTCCCTGGGAAAGTAGGTGTTTGGGTGCTTTTCAAAACCGAATCATGAAGCTACTGAGCATGGCCTATGACAGTCCATTAGTTCTTCCCTTCATCCTCAGCAAAAAATATTCAGATGGGCTGATGGTGTCCCAGATTAAATTTTACAAACACTTCTGAAGCTACATGTGGCCATGTGACTAGATTTGTAAGAACAATGAGATATCAGCAGAAGTGATGTGTATAGTTCACATTGTGTTGTTAAGGGGAGGAGAATAAGAATCAATCTTATAGAAGTCACTGTAATTTTAGATTTATAGTATATAGAGCCAAAAGACAGAATTTTTTTGGAGACCAAAATATGGTAAGAGCTTATTAATTCTCCAGTGAACTAAATTAATGTAAGATGGGAATATTTGGTATAGATATGTGTGTATGTACGTGTATGTATATATTAGTTATGCTATTTAAAGCTCAATTCTATACTTAGTTTTGGAGCTCCAGTTTTGTCTTCAGGTATCAAGCCCTTGCCTAGTCTATCTATGGCCTTTCAGGAGGCTTGAGTGCCACATAGGTGATCCTGAAGAGCTTAAAGTTGATTTTCTATACCAACATGGGAACGACATAAAGACTTCATTAAGAAAAGTACGTTCCAAAATAACACATAGGTATAAAGCCATTAGATTAACCAGCACAAACAATACATTTATCTATGGCTTGGTACGCATTCAAGCAAAGTACAGTGAAGGTATGTATGTGCTTGTGAATGTATAAATTAATAGAAAGTGTTTGTAAGGATGTATGAAAAATCATTAATAGTAGTTACCCCTAGGGAAGTGCAAGCATTTGGAAGGGAGTAAGCTAAAGGAGCAATTTAACTTTTTAGTTTATGCACTTCTTTTTGTTTGAATGCTATACAAAGAATATGCATTAAGAAATTATTCCTGATGTTTTTGTGTATACAGATGCTTCTGGACTTAGAATGGGGCTACATCATAAGTTGGAAATATTTTAAGTTGAATATACCTAATGCACTTACCCTACTGAACATCATAGTTTAGAGTAGCCAATCTTATTTTTTTTAAAGATTTATTTTATGGTTTTTGACAGAGACAGAGACAGAGAGAAGGGGGAGGCCCCAGAGCAGTCTCCATAGTTGTATGTCTCAGTTTTTGACACGGTTTTGTTCCACACATATGGGCAAGGACCACACAGGGTGGGAACCAGCTGGGGGCTTCATGCATGGGAGGCACACCCCCTCTAGCTGGGAGCCGAACCGGGGGTATCCCACATGGGAAGCTCACTCAAGTGCCAAACTGGGGCCACACCCCAGTGCAGCATATGGGTTTGCACGGGCCAGGCTATGATTCGATCCTTGGACCCAGGTACTGCAAATCATGTGCTTAACCCACTGAACCATTCTGGCTTCCCCTGGCCTAGCCAACCTTAAACATGCTCAAAACACTCCCATTAGCCTACAGTTAGGCAAAATCATACAACACAAAGCTTATTTTATAATAAACTGTTGAATATTTTATGCAATTTATTATGTGTATTGCTTTCACACTGTTGTAAAGTTGGAAAATTGCAAGTCAAACCATTACAAGTTATGGGCTGTGTGTGTATGTGAGTGTGTGTGTGTGTAAGAAAAAAGGAAGGTTGGCAGAAAAATAAACATATTTTGTAAGTGAATTCAGTAAAGTTACAATTAAAATGTTTTTTAAAACATTTATAAAACGATTTATTAACTCATTTATAATATTATAAATTACATAGAAGATACAATGAAAGAGTTCTATTCACAACAGTGATATAAATACAGTGATTCCTCTTTTTTCGCGGTTAATGGGGACCAGAACCTTCCGCGAAAGCTGAAAAACCGCGAAGTAGGATTTGCCCCTAGGAATGTTCATGTATGCGGGTACAAGAATGTTTTAAATATGTAAACAGTATTCATACTTTACTCATTTAAGACAAAAATGACAACAGTATACGTATTTACTTAAACGTGTCAGT
>PVKE010009008.1:0-46033 GCA_004027555.1 Craseonycteris thonglongyai | reverse complement strand
GGGCCGGGATTCGATCCTCGGTCCCCGGCGCTGCAAAGTGAGCGCTTAACCCACTGAGCCATCCCGGCTTCCCCCAGAAGCTTCTTTCAGGTCTTTGCCTTGTGACCTCTTCCATAGGCAGTATAAACATACATGGTTAGTTGCTTTCTTTCAGGTATTCAGGGGAGCTTTTCAGTGATACTTCACCTTCTTTTAATGATCTTGCTTGGTTAGATTAGTGTCACCCTCAGAGTCAATGGCTTAGCAATGCAGTCAAGAAATGATGTCCCATCATGCTTACTGCTTTCATGCACACAAAAGGGGAAGGAAGTATAGGATGAGAATCTTGGGAACCATCTCAATTTCTTCACATCACAAGTGGAGACAGTAGTATTTATTTACATTTTGATTTCCAAGGGCTTTGCTGGTTTTTTAAGGGTGAATTCTACCATAAAGTCAGTATTATTGATATCTATTAGGCAACTGTTCTCTACCCTTGTCATTTTCAAATGAAGCACTATCCAGCTTTTTGATTAAGACCAAAAACAAAGTCATTTTCTATTCCTCTTTTTTCCTCAAATCTACCACATAATCTATTAACAGGCCCTGTTTTTAACTTAAATCCAACAAGCATCATCTCTCATGACACTTGAAATAGCAGGGAAGAACTACCACTTCTTTTCTAGACTCCTTACAAACTACTTTCCATATGGTAGTCTAGTTTCATAAAATACGTCAGAATTATCCTGAAATATAATTTGATTATGTAAAAAAAACAAAACAAACAAAAAAACAACACATTGTCAATGACTACTCATTAGATTCAGAATAAAATCCAAACTGTTCACTGTTTTCTCCAAGTCTCCGCATGGTCTGCTCCCTGCCTGCCTCATCTCTTATTACACTCCCTACCCAACTCATTCACTCTTTTCCATCCATGTTTTTATTTTTGCATTAGGATTAATATACTGCCTTTTATCTTTACATATGAGACTCACGACCTTGTTATTGCATGACTATTTTTTCATTATTCTATTGCATCCCTGACCATTCTACCTAAATTGCAACCTCTTGTTTACACTCTTTTCCCTCCAGCCAACTAGCATTTTTTATATCGCCTCCTTTAGAAATTAAAAAAAAAATTTGTTTATAGCTTGCTAACTTCTATCCTCACTTTTGTGTGTCACCTCTTTTCCTGCAGAAGGGCTCAGTTCACTCCTGTGTCCTAGTATCTCATCTTATCTCAAGGGGTCAGTCTTTGCTTCCACTCTGGCTCTTAAGGCATCAGTTCACACTACGAGTGTTCTGTTAGTGTTGAGTTGAACTATCCAGTTCCCTTTGAGGTGAAGGGGAAACTGATGAAAGTGGTAGTCTAGTTACACTAAAGTAACCCTCAAGAAAAATTAGATAATCAATATTAATGGAATATTTTAAGTTGCAAACTAAGGTGTGGATATATGTAAATAAAAGTTGTTTAATTCTCTTTATTATTTTTATGATTTAGTTTTACTTTTAGCTTATTACTGTTTGTCAAACATCATTTAATTTTGGGTTTTATTTTATGTTATATATGCTTAAATGCACATATTGTACTTATATTTGTAAAATTACTTTTAATTGAAGTAGTTTTAAAATTTATATAGTGAATGTTTAGCTTTAAATGCACTAACAATGTTTACTAACTTTTTAAGGGAAATGCATTCAAAGGAATTAAGCAAAATAATTTAAATTCATTTAAATTTTTATTGTAAGATACAGTTGTATTTAAATGAAGCATTGTAATAAAATAGTTGATCCACAGTCTATAAAGCATTATGTTATTTAGAGATTATTAAAAATCCTCTTATGGAGAGGCTGTCAGTGGGTATATATAGGTATGTGTGTACGTAAATATATAAATATAAGTGACAGTGGTTTAAAACATAATCTGAATTCAAGTCCTGTTTTGAATACTTGTTAACAGAGTTGTCCAGATGTTCAGCTTTTAGAAAGCTACTTTTGCTTTTAGACTTCAGTTTTATTACCTGCAAAAAAGAAATAATAATATTTAAAACATAGAATTTTGTGAAAATTAGACTTATATAAAGTCCTTCACTAGCACTGGTCACATAAGTTCAGAGTAAGCATATAATCAGTTCCATAATTATAGCAGAATAATGGTTTGGAAACTATTTGTTTTCTATTTATGCTAAAATAAATTAACATACACTTAGCATCTTGGAACAACACAAATGTATCATCTTGTAGTTCTGTATTTCAGAAGTCCAAGACAGTTTTCCCTGGGCTCAAATACAGAGGTTGGCGAGATAGAGTTGCTTTCTGGTGGCAATAGGGGAGAATCTGTTTTCTTACTTAATTGTTGGCAGAATTCAGTTTCTTGCTGCTGCTGTAGGACTAAAGTCCCCATTTCCTTGTCAGCTGAGGCTTTGCTTTGCTTAAGTAGCTACCTTCATTCACATCCTCCATCTTTAAAGCCAGCAACAGTGGGTTGGGTCTCTCTAACACTGAATCTCTCCTGCCTCTTCTTTTGCTAAATCTTTCTGACTCACTTTTCTACTTTCTTCTTTCACTTGCAAAGGTTTACACGAGTACATTGGAACTACTAGATAATCTGAAATATGCTGAGTGTTTTAATATCTGTAACCTTCATTCTATTTGCGTGATCCCATTTTGTCATGTATGAACATATTTTCAGGTTTCTGTGATTAGAAAGTAGACATCTTTAGGGGAACATTATTCTGCCTGTTGGGGCAGAATGTTTTTTAAGAGCTGTTGCACACTTTTAAAAAAATACAAAATCTCACTTAAAATATTTTTCAAATTTTATATCTCTAATAGCATGTATTTCTCTAACTTTGTACTTACATAGAATCAAGAATGCAATGCAGAAGCATTACTGGAGAGTGAGTGAATTGACAATAAGCAATGAACAATATATGAGGGCTGTCTAGAAAAAAATATCCAGCCATAAATGTCTCTGTTTTTCATAATATATGGCTGGATACTTTCCATAAAGCCCTCATATACTTTGGTGTCAAAATATACAAACACAAACACACACAAGAAGATTCACACACACCAACACCTATATTCACATCTATTCCTCTCTGCCTAAATAAATATGCAGGTCTAAGTACAATGTGAGTTTTATATTAACTCCTTCAGCCTCACCCAGAAATGATGTTTCTCTTCTTGAGGAAGTGGTCAAGGAAAACTTCACAATTCTATTTGTATCTCATGTTTATGATTCTTTTTAGTCTCCTGGCTCTAGATTTTAAAAATTCTATTTGTCTCAAATCAATCTTTATCAGGAATCACTTTCTTTTTATAGCATTTATTTTTATGCAGTTTCCTCAATTTGTTTGCCAATAATTTAAAGAAACTCAGGTGTAAAATAGAAGTTCTTCATCATCTGATTTTCTAGAACACTGATTATATCCTGTTTTCCTATTATTTGCTGTGCAATCTTGTCCCCTATGGAAACTTAAAAAGACCATTTCTTCAAGTTGTGATAAAAATATACCTGTCAAAACTGTCTTTGACCTCAAAGGAATAATTTCATCTTTGTGCTCTAATGCCAGGAGGGGAGTTATAAAGAATGACCTAGTTTTTGTAGAAAGAAAACTATGCTTTAGCTGAGTCATACCTGTGAAGTATTTTGCAAGGTGCAGAAAACATTTATCTGTGCATAATTGTTTTGTCCCAGAATCTCACACCCCTGATGACTGCAGCCACCTGTGTGTTGCTGTTTCCTTGTCCCATGCACACTTCTGTATATTGTTGTCTATCATGGTTCTATACCTGGGGTGCCCCCAAAATGTATACACATTTTAAGAGATGTTGTCTATATATTACTTTTCAATGTTGAATTGAATTATGGTAACAATATGTAATATAACATTCACTCAGAAGATGGCATTAATAATAGGAATGCTAGTGTCACCATGCAAATAGGTAGGACAGTCAAAATGGTGGAAGCACAGTTGTCGGTCGAGGAACACAAGACCATTTTGAAGTGGTATTTAACACTTGAGAACATTGTGGTAGTACAATGACGATGTAGGTGTGAGTATACAACAGAACCTCCAATACACCTAGTAGTTGCATGCATGTTTGATAAGTTTGAGACACATGGTAAATTGAAATGGCGTGTGTGACGATACAAGTGGACACTGGTCAATGTTGCTCAATCAGTTTGCTGTAATCAGAAATGTCTGGATTCAGATGATAACCAATTTGAGTACCTCTTGTAATTGCAAAAGTCATATGTGACGTGTATTCACCTTTTGTTATCAGTATATATTGAGTATTACAATTTTAATACATTCTTGTGTTTCCTTTCTTAAAATGTGTATACATTTTTTCTTTTGGGCATGCTCTGTATTTTTACAAATGTAATTCTGAACTAGAGAAGCATTTTATTTCATACTTAATCTTATATAGCATGATCTTATATAACATGATCTTATATAACATGAGCCAATGTTACATTTATTTTTTAATCACTTCGCTATATATACACACTATTTTATTGCTTAAGAAGTAGAGTACATGGGTTAAATTAAAGCATTGATTTAATATGCATTCATTTCAGTTTCTTGTGGGTCTGTGATTAACTCAATACGTGTTCTTTGCTCCCTTTCTTTTGTAAATTCCAAAATTGATGTAAGTATTTAAGAAATTTAGAAAAGAATAGTAATGAAAATCTTCCCCTAAATTCCAATTCTAGTGCTTGACTATAATATTTGATTATTTTTCTTATTATTTTTTTCTTGTAGTCACCTCTATAATTGAAAGCAATATGTTTATTCATTATTTTCTATTTATTATAATATCAAAACTCTCTTTTTACTTTCTATTATAAGAGATGAGAGACATGGCTGATTCATACATTCATCTCTTTGCATTTTCCCATTTCTTCCAAACTTGATTAGATTTATTTATTTTATTTTTATCAGTTGTAGGTGTCTGAATCTTGTGTTGAAATGTAATTTTGATGCATCAAATTTAGATAGTATATTTTGACTTCAATTTAAATAAAATGAAAAACAAAACAAAAAACTAGTACTGCTATATCTCTTTTCCTCTTCTTTCCTCTTCCTCTCAGATGCTTAATGTCAGTATTTATGACATTTGAATTTTATTACAAAGCTGTAATTCTTCCATGCTTTGTCTTTAAGTGATTTTGAAAAATCAAAGGTCACAAATACTTTTTATTATAATATAGTAATGTAAATCATACCTTCTGAACAACCAAACTATTGGACTTATAGAGGACATAAAATCAGCTCTCTCTAATACTTATTCTAAGGAGATTAATTTAACAGTCAAAACTAATTGGAATCAGTTTTTTTTAATATTCCATAACTACGTAAAGGTGCATCACTCTTTAGTATCCTTCATATTGGACCACAAAATACATAGCCATTTTTTTCCATATTTTTTATTTCTATTGTTGACTGAAGGCTTTCTTTACCACATCTGTGAGGTCATTAAGTATCTTCATTCCAGTATTAAAAAAAAATTTTATTAAACTTATTGGGGTGGTATTTGTTAGTAAAATTATATAGGTTTCAAGTGTATTCTAGTAGTTACTAATACACAAATTTTAGATTTATTATACTGAGGACCTATTGCAAGATACTACTCAAATATTTGTTTTCAAGATATTCCTGCATGAGATCCATTGTTTCTTCAATGTAAATATATATTTTTAAATCTCGTAATAGGTTGTTTGAGTGTGCTAATTTATTTTGAAATTTTTGTTGTTAATTTCAAGTTTTTTTTCTGTCCCTGGAGATTAGGCATGAGACCATGAAAAACCAGAAGATGGGGTAGATGTTAACTTTATAAAGCTGAATGACAAATACTATTGTGTATTCTAAAATTGGTCCTCAAACAAAAAGCCCATTTATACAAGAAAAGCTACTGAGGGGGAACAGACCATGTTTTTAGGAGAGAAATGCAAATTTAATTTCTTGATTGGCATAGAAAATGAACCCCATAGTGGTGTTGAAATCTCTTTCTAACTACCTTTCTAGATTAAAATATTTAAAAAATTTAAAATATTTAATATTAATATTTAAAATAACTAGCACACAAAATATTGTGTGCTAACACTGGAAGTTTTAAGAATAACTTCAGTCATTTATAATCATTGCTCTCAATTATTTCAGATTCTATTAGTAGTGCTATTTATTATTAGTCTAACTCTTTAATGTGTTCTATGAAATACAACTTTCTTTCAGTTGTCATAGGTACAATAGTGATAATTTGGGAGAAACTTGTTAAAGTCTACTTGCCACACGATATGTCCCCATTTTAAAATGTCTTCATTTGAAAACATGTTTTTGATTTATATCAGAATGTGGTGCATATCTTCAGATTTTATGGGGATTATTCTTCTCTGGTGTGGGGTAAATAGCTGTAGATGAGATCCTTTATCATGAAGACGTTGCAAAGCCAGTCATGTCTCATCGATTTAATAATAATGCACAGTAACCAAATATTTTCTACAAAGGTGAATTTTATTCTCTTGAATTTTTACTTAACTTAAAAGTAGGAATGTACCTAAGACTAGAATCTGTTATTAAAAAAAAAACTATCCCCCAAAATGCCAGGTGTTAAAAAATACTTGCTGTGTACAACATACTGTTTGAAGTTTATAACAGTTTTTACCAATTCTTTGATTTTGAAACTTTATATATAGTGCCTATTGTGGTTAACATTATTTCATTCAAATAAATAAAAATGTGTTTAAAGTGTTATATGTTTTACTAATTTGCAACATGAGAGTTAATGTTCTACATTGCTTAGATTCTTCTTGATTGTATAGCTTCCAAAACAGCCTCAGTTATATTGACTAGAATATAGTTTCTGAAGTAAATATGTGAAACCACTATGCTTCCTATCAGCTATGTTATATTGAGCAAAATAAATAAAAGTGAACATACAAAGTTTTTGTAACTAATTATTGTTGTGTTTATTGTTTTTTTTAATTATTGTTTTTATTAATACAAATTGAGAAGGCATTTATAAAAACACCTAATAGAGGTTTGGAAAGAGCATTAGTATTTAATAAGGGAACATTTTGTTTTTTTTATGTGACTACATATAATAAAAGAAAGAAACAATTTTAATCTGAGGAATGACATTTTACAGTAGGAAAGTAACTTTGTTTCATCCAGACAGGGTTTTTAGACTCAGGCAAAGTAAACATAATAATAGATCTTTATTTATTTAATCTAAATGCAAAAACAGAGTATTCTGTACTTAATAGTTCATTGAAGGAAATTTCTAATGATTTAACAGAATATAACATGTTTTCTGGACTGAATCCATAAGTAATTAATTGTGGGAAATTATAGTTTGTAATTACACACCAAAGTTTTTTTGAGATAAGAGTAAATTGAATAGAACAATGGTAATCTATCATTTGTATTCTTCTTTTATTTAAAACCTAAATATTCTACACTGTATTTGATAGTTATACATTTTCTCCTCTGATATTCTTCACTCCACTAAGTTATCACAGTTCTCCAAAACAAAAACTGAAGTGTGATAATGAGTTTACTATTTGTAACTTACAATTTAATAGCTGTGGAATCAGAATAGAAGGATTTCTTATTGGCTTAATGTAAATTTAAAAAATATACCGTAATATGAATGTTTTTGTGAAATTGAATAAGACCATTCATTTGAACAGCTTCTATAAAAAAATTTAAACAGACATTTTCTTGAGATAAATAATTAGTATTTTTTCATGCATGTAACGAGACTCTACCTCTATCTTCTTTTTATGATAAAAACATAACTTGTTTTTTAAATATTTACAGTAAATGTCCGAATAGCATGTTTATGAGCTCAATAGTTCGTTAACTCTTTTTAAGTCAAGGATAGTTTTTAAGTAATACATATAAGTGTTTCAGAAAATTTAAATTCTAGATTGTGGAAGAAGCTTCAATTGAATTTAAAAAAATCTGTTTATAAGGCACATTACTCTTTTTAATTTAGTTCAAATTCAGACAAAATAGGAAAAAATAACTTTTATGAAGCAAAATGGGTGCTATAAATCAAGAATTTTTAAATACAGACATATTTTTATAGTATAGTTTTATATATAAAGTTTAATTCATTAACATTTATAAATACTTAATGGATATGCTGAGAAATACTCAGTAATTTAATATGACAATGGCAAACATATATACCGGTATTACAGCTCTTGGTCTTTATAATTGGTAGAGTATAACAGTTTTAAAAATGGAAATTTTTAAAAATATAATATAATCAGTCAAATTTTTAAATCATAATTTTATAAATAGTATACAATTTTTATTTTAAAATTTTCTAATTCACCATACTTTGTGGATTGGTAGAGAATGGAATAACAGATAATTAAAATTCATCATGGTACTAAGTTGTTGTTTATATCCTTTTCTAAAGAATTATTAGGAACACATCAAAATGAACCATAATTTAATTTGATTTTTTTCTTATAGGCATTATATTAGCAAAATATTTTGTAAATGATACAATTGTACTCATTAAGTATTTTCCTTTACCATTTAGAATTAAATTTAGCTATTCAAGATGGTTCTTCATATTTCAATATTACACATATAAAGAATAAAATAATAGATCTCACAAAATCTATTCATCTATTATCTATCTTTATTATCTATCATCTATCTATCTGTCTATCACCATCAATCATCTATCTTACATTTTTATCTCACTAAGTTTCTTTTTAAGTAAGCTAGTTTTTTTATATTCTTTTTCTCCTCTGTAAATTGATGAGATTAAATTAAATTAAATTATATTCCTTAGATAACTGAGAAGTTATGAGTCTAAAATTATAGCTTTCTTAGTTTGTTACAAAGGTATACATTTTTGTAGCTATAAAATGAATAACTATGTAAAGATAGAATGATTATAGGATTTTATATACTTCATATAATATTTGCATTCTAGTAAAATTATATGAAAAGAAAATTTGACAAATTAAATCTCATTATTATTAGTTCTTTGTTGTTCATACATGAGTATTTGTAAGGTCCTCTAAGTAAATACTTTCTTTTTAATAGTAAAACATAGTAGCATGACAAACTTTTATAGAATAGTATAAAGTACTGTTTATGTGTATACATTTTTTAAAGATTTATTTTATTGTTTGAGAGAAGATGAGAGAAAGACAGAGACAGAGAGAAGGGGGAAGAGCCCAGGACAGTCTTCATAGTGGTACATCATTAGTTGAGACATAGTTTTATTCCACACAGGTGGATGTAGGACCACGTGGGGTAGGAATCAAAGTGGAAGGCAAGAACTTTTACTGCCATCCTTGCAGTTCCTAGTTAACACTGCCATTCAGCACGTGTATTTGCACAGGCCAGGACTAAAATTTAATGCCCAGACCTTGTGGTTGCAAGGCAAGTGTTTATACTGTTGAGCTATTCTGGCATTTCTACGTATATACATTTTTGTAACCCTAGTAATATTATTACAAATTCTGAACATATTCTACTAAATTCTGTACATATTATGCGGGCCTTCTAACACTTTTCTGCACATTATAGTTTTGTTATTCATACAAATTTATCTAAAGTTTCTGCTAGTGTAGTGAATTTGAAATGAGTAGAAAACTAAATAGTATGAAAAATATAAACAATGAATTGTATTAATGAATATTTTCTTACCTACGGTGATAACAGAAACACACCTATCTGTATTCCCATGGTATTTATGTTGCTATAACAAAATTATAAAAATCGGATTTTACCAAAATAAGTTATTCACTCAACATTTTAAATTGTGGTTCCTCATCATTGTCTTGAATCAATAATACATGAACTAAATACCTAGTCACAATAAAAGAGAATTGTTAAAATAATTGAAATAAACTTAATAAATACAAGGGAATAAAACACTATACATCTACTACAGTGATCCCTCGTTTTTCGCGGTTAATGGGGACCAGAGCCTTCCGCGAAAGCTGAGAAACCGCGAAGTAGGATTTGCCCCTAGGCATTTTTGTGTATGCGGGTACAAGAATGTTTTAAATATGTAAACAGTATTCATACTTTACTCATTGAAGACAAAAATGACAACAGTATACGTATTTACTGAAACGTGTCAGTGCTAATTAATAAGGTTAATGACAAAACCTTATACAGTCATAAACATGAATCAACATGGCTTTCTGAGAGAGGCGAAGAGGCTTGTGTGGGGGGCGGAGGAGAGGCGCTCACGTGACTCGTAGAAGCGTTAGGCTCCCTCGGAGACGCTTCTGCTGGAGGCGCTGACGGGAGAGCCGGGGGCTTTACCTTGGAGAGAAACAGGGTGATGGGGAGTTGTTGTCTTTGTTTTTTCTTTTCCTTCAAAATTCCCCTGTACAAGGACATCACCCCATCAACGCGATTGCTGAACTCGACAGATCGTAATGGCGTGCCACAGATGCATCACTTCTGCCCTCTTTGATCATATCTAAAAGTTTCACTTTTTCGCTGATGGTCATCATCTTCTTCCTCTTGGGCGCCCCGGAGGAAGCTTTCGCAGGGGCACAGAGCTTAGGTGGCATTACAAGGGCTTAATTAATAAAAAAAGTGATCGCTTAAACAAAACAAGTGATGGCCAACACAACACTAAAATACAGTATGCGAGACAGTCAACATCATGGACAAGACTGGCGAGATACAACAAGAGAAGATGCTAGGTGAGGCTGCGATGATGCGCAGACAATCAGCTCACAGGGATAAACCCACTCGGACTCTCATTGGTCGATGTCGCCCCGGAAACCAATCAGGCGCCTTTATGAGAGCCCGTGGGATGGACTCTGAGTCAGCTCATCTCTTTGTTTGACCTGCAGGGATCCTTCTCTCTCGCGCATCCACATGAAACAACGCTCCTTTCCGCCATGTGGCTGCCGACAGGGTTGTATTTTATCATTTTTATTTTTTGATGAATGTTTTGGGAAAACCCGCGAAGCACTGAAGCCGCAAACCATGAAGCGCGAAGTGGCGAGGGAACACTGTATACTATTCTAGTCTCTGTATCATTTTTCTCTGTGAGGCATCAAAAAGATGCTTGCAAAAGTGGAAACTCTGAAACTGTAATAGAGCATGTATTATTCATTTTGCGAAAAAATGGCACATTTGTTAGAATTATATAACATTAAAAAGTGAAAAAACAATCATAAACACTTTAAAAAATAATCAACCTTAATTATTATTGATGTAAAAGCATAGTGTACATAACAAAAGTGTATTTTTTTGGAAGAGTTAAAACATTTAAAGAGATTAGTTGCAGAAAGGCTATAAAATATTATTATCAATTATTACTTCTGGATGATAGAATTATAGATTATATATATACATATATATAATTTATAGATATAGATTATATATATATATATAATTTTTTTAAGATTAATTTTTATTGTTTTTGAGAGAGAGATACAGAGACAGAGACAGAGAGAAGGGAGAGGGGATGTTTTCATTTTTATGTTTGTTTTTATGTCACTGTGTTTTCTAATATTTCTATAGTGGCTGTGACAAAGCTGATAGTATTAAAAATAATTTATTTTTATTTTTGGGTTTCCAATTTTCTCCCTCATAGAATGCTGAGTGTTGGTTAATTTCACACTACAGAAATCATGTTTCAATAGAGTGAGTTGTGTGTCTTCAGCCAAGTATCAATCTAGGTAGAAAGTAATAAAGAGACAAATGATTAAAATGAATAGATGAAGAAAAAATATTTTATACTTTTTAAGAGATGTTTGGGAACATAATTTTGCAATGACAGTAAGTAAACCTTCCTTTGCCCCAATCAGAAGGGAACTTCTTTTTCAGTCTACAAAATAGGTGATACTAACAATTAGGACATTATAGTCACTAATTGAGTGAAATTATGTTTTAAATCTTTTTCCTTCACAAACAAGTCAGTTTGAGACTTCAAATCAGTTATTCGATCTCTCTGAAACTCAGATTATTCTTTCTATAAAATCAAAGAGTTAGTAGTACTTGTTTTAAAGTTACCTTAGCTATCTTAAAGATAATTAAAATAATTTATATAAAGTATCAGTGAGGGATACATGTTTTCAGAAGATTTACTCCTTTTCTTCCTCTTCGTATAACAAACATTAAAAAGCAATGATATTCATTTCTCCCTACCTATTTTTTCTCTCCATCCCTCCCTATCACTGAATCTATAAATATAAATAATTCAAGTGTTTTAAATTTATGCTTATACCTATCTTCTAATGATTATACTGGTTGAATTAAACTATTTTCACCGAGAAAACTAAGCTATTTATTTATAACTTTCTTATAAAATGCTGTAAATGTAATAAACTTTACTTCTATATATTAGGATTATTCTTTTGCTTTTAAGGTTGTTGGCTTTAAAATAAAATTTGCTTTATTTGGTTCTGGTAACAATAAAGTAGTTTTTACTGGGAAGACCCTTAGGCAATAAACTCTAAACATGATGCAAAAAAATTATTGTTTAAATGGTCAGCAGAGGGACCATACAGACACAAGAACTCAACTCGAGGAAGTTCAACTCTTGAATGAACTGCAAGGTTATTTGAAGAATAATATAATAGCAGGAAGTAAAAAGGAATTTGTTCAAAGCTGAAAACATTGTTAAGGAAAACAATTTTCTTATAATGTACTTGTAAATTTTTCATGAATTTGAGATTGTCTGGGGATGCCAGGATTGTTCAGCAGTTGAGCACTTACCTAACAATCAGGAGGTCCACACTTCAATTCCCAGCCAAGGCCCTTGCAAACCCATATGCTGGACTGAAGCACAACTGGTAACCACCAGGATGGCAAACATTCTTACCTCCCATAAGGAAGGCCCCCAGTTCAGTGCCTGTCCTGCACAGCCCCACATCCACCTATGTGGAATAAATCTGTATCACAACTAATGATGTACAACTATGAAGACCTCTCTGGGCTCTTCTTCTCTCTCTCTCTCTTACACACATACACACACACGTTCTCTCAAAAAACAAAACAAAACAAAAACAAGCAATAATAAGTATTGGAGAAGTTGTGGGAGGAAAGGAACCCTTACACACTGCTATTTGAAATGTAAATTGGTACTATGAAAAACAATATGGAGTTTTCTCAAAAATATTAAGCATAGAATTGCCATATAACCCAGTAACTCCTTTTCTAGATATCTATTCAAAACTTTTGAAAATATTTATTTGTAAAGATATGTGTGCCCCTGTATTTATTGCAGCACTGATCATGGTGGGAAAGACATGGAAACAACTGAGGTGTCATTTGATAGATGATTGGATAAATATGTGATACACATATACAATGAAGTACTATTGAGCAATATGAAAAGATGAAATACTGCCATTTGTAACAACATGGATAGATCTTGAGAACACCATGCTAAGTGATATATGAGGTTAAAAGAAACAAGACAAGAACTATTAGATTTCATTCATATGTGGGATTAAAAAAAACAACAACAACTAAAAGCCACAAATGAATAAATAAGAAAAACAAACAAAAACTCATAGACAGACAATGGGGTGGTGGTTACCAGAAAGAAGTGAGGGATGAGAGAGTAAGTGGTAAAGGGTATAAGGGTCAAATATATGATAATAAAGAGAGATTTGACTTTGGAGGGTGAACAAACAATGTGATATACAAATAATATAGAATAGTATACTTGCAATCTATATAATTTTATTAACCAACATCAATCGAATAAATTTAATTATATATATTATATATATATATATAATATATATAATATATATATACACACACACATACACACACATACATACAATTGAGTAAATATAGACAGCGACACTTTAAAAACTGATGGAGGATAACTTACCATGCAAAACTATGCATAGAAACGCTAGTGTATTTCTATTACCATAAGGTAAATTATATAGAAAGTATTGTCAGTAGTAGAGACATGTTAGTAGCTGATGAAAAGGAACAAGCCTAATTTTCCTCAAGAGAACTCTTGAAAGGCTGTTTTAGAAATAAATCACTATGTTTAGGAAATAAAATTGTAATTGTATATAAATCTTGTCTGAGAAATCAAGCTAAAAGCTTGCCATCAAATTCCATCAGCTATAAAATCATCCTGTTGCAGTTAATACTGTAACAGGAGGCTCTAATAATAAGTAAATAAATAAGCTCAGATTTTATTATGGAACTTTTTATGTGAGAGTTTCACTCTTAAGTTCTGTGAAAGAATAGGGGCATAGAATAAGCCTCTCCTTCTGACATGAATCAGAGGGCTATTAAACCAATTTTAGCTGTAAAATCTATATAGAAAGTTTTGTAAGTTAAATCCAAAAAGAAATATTTTATCTGGTATGGTTCTGTGTACACAGCAATACAATGAACAAAGTTTTTTTTAAGTTAGGATGAAATGTAGAGTACTTTATATATTTGACAAAAAAAGTCTCTGAACAATCTTACATTCTCATGGCAATGTTTGAAATAGTACTGTTGTTCTGTTTGTTCCTATTAGTGATCATATATTTGGAAATGGAAGAATATGGCATGGGGTTTGGCATTTTGCTAATGTTATTTTACACACACACACACACACACACATGATTTAATTTTATTGTTTTTGACAGACAGAAAGAGACAGAGAGAAGAGGGAGGGCCCAGAGTAGTCTCCATAGTAGCATGTAAATCATAAACTTTTTAGATATGCATCTCTCTTTATTCACATTCAAATTTTCTGAAAACTGGTCTTCTTTTAAGTTTCTTTCTTAAAATATCAGAAAAGGAAATGTTTCTAGACATTATGGTTGGAGTCAAAACAACAGAGAATCACCATTCTTTTTTTTTTATAATGGCTTTACAGAATCCGTAGCTGTAGTATATTTAACTTGTCTCAGACTCTGTTTCCTAAGAAGTGATTATGAGAAAGATACAAGAGGTATTTCAGATGGGAAACTCTTCTCTTCTTAGCATCAGCAGCAACTTAACTATTAAAGGTTTTTTCATCCTTATGACTATAATTCTTGAATTTAGGTTTGCTCCTCATTCAGTATGTTTCTTTGGATTTCCCTGTACCTTTCTCCCCCACTCTTCTCCCCATCTCAGAGATCACTGCCTAGGTAACTATCTGGTATATACAGAAATGATATCAGAGTTTATTGCAGTGTGTAAAATCTCAAGTCACAACCACAGTGAAGGAGGTCAGCTCTGAACAACTATATCATTAACTTTGCCATCTAGCTTTCTGCAATATTTTCAGTTGCTACCAGATCCAATCCTTGATAGAGTGCTCATTCTTCCAGAAATAACTTAATTTATTTTTTAGTGAAATACTTCCAAGTAAGGAGTAGGAATTTCTCAAATGATTGTTTCAAATAATCCAACATTGTAGCTACATTTTCAGGTACTGGAAAACTAGAAAGTACAGAAACCCAACTCTATAATTCTTTTGTCTCCTCCTCAATTCATTCTTTATTTTCATTCAATTTTCATTGTGAGACTTCACTTCCATTTACATAGGCCTGGCTTTCACCTACATAAGTTGCTTTTATATATTCCTAAAGATATTTCATAAAATATCTCTATATTTTGGGTTTAACTTGTATTCACTTGCAATTATGTGAATAAACTATAGAACAAACAAAAATATTTCTTTTCATAACACAAAGGATACATAGAATATAAACAATTGGAAAGATTTGCTAAACATCACTGTCAAAAATTCGACAATTCTCTAACCTTGATAGCATCTTTTACTACCATGACTTTAAGAGAATATTCTGAGCTTGCTGCTGAAAGGTGCCCTCTATGTAGAGCTGGATGAACTCCAGGTACTTTGCACGCTATTGTTGGCACAGTGTGCAGATTTATATATCATTCTTTATTTTGACAGTGCTGATATGGAATGGAGCCAGCATACAGACCTTGCTCTGTACATGTTGCTCTACCCTGTGAGGGGCTCAGACAGTCTACATCATTGTGCTTTCACCTCACACACAAAAAAACAAAAAACAGTGCAATGTTATGCATTGTAGGCTTGAGGTCAAATTTGATGTCAATACAAGTCCGGGTGAGATCTAAATCTTGAATAACACAGCTTTTCCTTCATCTCACTTTCCTCCTACCCTACTTGACTAGCTTAACTTGACTGCTAGCCACACTTCAGCAACATGCAGATTGGATGTTATTTCCCACAAGCAGCTCACTTTGAATGCTCAGTTATTGAGCCACAGAAAGATTGATTTAAAATTCTTAAGAAAAGTTTCACTTCTTACTACGGTAATCACAGTTTCCTAAAGAGTAACACATACATAAAAAAGCAAAAAATAACATGAAATGAATGATTATAAAATATTTTGTGCAGTATGGTTTATAATAGATATATTTTTCACTATCAAAACTGTAAGGATCTTTAAAGTGCAAAAATTTTTTTAAGGGACAAAATTGTCAGACTAAATAAGAATTACTGAGATCTATACTAGTTTGACAAAAACAAAAGGATAAAAATGATACTAACTACATAGATAAGTGTAATTAATGAAAAACTATTTTAAGGTAAGCTAGAATTTGCACCATGAAAATATTAAATATATTTAATAAACATAAAATGACCAAATGCCTACTTTAAATGAGACAGAAAACAATGGAGCAGTCCCATTTCACATGGTACGTATGATCAGCCTACAGACGTCTAGAATTTAAACAATAAGACTAGGGTGACCACATATACCATTTGAAACAAGTCAGTACCATTGTTTTCTGTCCTGTTTAAAATGGGATACCTGGTCAGCCTAAATAAATATCAATTTTGAAAGCATTATGCAAAGTGTTCTCATTTCAGCAATCTTTTTTAAAAATAATTTCTCTTTACAACATTCAGTCTTATCAAGGTGATATGTTTAATTCTCTTTAATATTAAATTCCATTTCAGACTATGATGCAAAAAAATGTTACTGAAGTGGCTACCATCATTGAAATAAAATGATTTCATAATACATTTTATTTCCTTTAATAGGAATATCTACTTAAGGTGCAATGACTTGAATTCTAAAATATCTAATTTTAAAACTTTATTGTGGTGGCCTAAAAAACAAGAGATTTGAGTTTTTGTCTAGTGATTAGTCAATAGATAACCAGAATAGGCTTAAAGACCTTGGGCAAGTTATCTCCACTAAGCCTACCCTAACCTCCAAGTGTAGAGAATTTGAATCAAATGAATTGTGAGAAGTGACCTACTATTTCGTATTTACTCTATCTAGATTACCTTCAATATTTGGCTATTTTAATTAGAGGCATTAAATCTATATAATTGACTATAGGAAAGGGTTCTCAAACTCAACAACTATGGATATTTTGAGTAAAATATTAATAATTCTTTTTGTTGGAGACTTTCCTGACCAGTGTAGGATGTTTATCAGAATCCTAGGTCCTACCTACTCGATACCAGTAGCAAAGTCAAAATGTATCAATCAAAAATGTTTTCATATATCAATGTTTTGCCTGTAGGCAAAATCATCTTTACTTGAGAACCATTTCTTATAGAAGAAATAAAAGCAGTGTTGTTACATATTAATAACTTAAATGTTCTAATATCATCATTGATTTCAATACATTCATTTAATCTCTCATATACCAAGTCATATTAGTTGACACTGAACACACATTTGATTTCCACTTTTCATCATTTCATTTCACAAGTAATAAATTCTCTCGTCGACAAAGATCCTTTCATTGACCAAACTTGAACCAAGCTTCTCAGAGTCTTCTAGACTAGGCCTTAACTTTGGCCTACAGAGGCTTGAAGAAACACTAGCATAGGTTCTAACACCCTAAGTCCTCATCCCTACAACAACCTCAGCCTCCCTTAATGTGTCACCAAAAAAAGTCACTGTTTGTTCCAGCCAACACCAGAAGATAGGGCACCTGTCTCCAGTCTCTGTGGGAGAATAGGAGCCTAACTTTGATGAAGGCCAGTTGGCAAACTCAGCTGAGTTTCACACAGGTCAGCACTCCCACTTCCAGGTTTTTTAAATTTTTCACTTACATGGCTCTACTGAGCCTCTGCTCTTCTATCATTTTCCCTTTAGAACATCCAGTCACCTCTGAATAAACAGAAATTAAGTTCAGTTCCTGGTGGACTCTTTTTTATTGCAATAGTATATATTAATTAAAATGTTTCCTTACCATTCTAACTAGTGTCTGACTTCGTTTATTTTTGGCATAGTCAATATCAAGCCAAAGCAGGAAATTGATATTAGTATAATACAGGACCTTATTCAGATTACGCCAGTTTTACCTACATGTGTGTGTGGGGGGGGGCAGGGGGAGCAATTTAATCACACACCTAGATTCATAAAACCACCTCCACAATCAAGATACAGAACTGGGGAAAGCCAGGATGGCTCAGCAGGTTAAGCGCTCACTTTGAAGCCCCGAGGACCGAGGATCGAATCCTGGCTCTGACCCAGGTGGACCCACATTCTGAACTGGGGTGTGCTTCTCGAACGCAGTGAGGCCCCCAGTTCAGTTCAAAAATAAATAAATAAATAAAATAAAGATACAGAACTGTTCCATCCCACAACATTTCTCTTACTACCCTTAATGGTTATAACTTTCTCCAACGTCTGTTCCCAGCCTATCCCTATAATTCAGTTATTTAAAGAAGGTCAGATAAATATATTCTACAGTATATATTCATTTGAGTAAGTCTTTTTTTCTTTTAACATAATTTCTTTGAGAGTACTCAAAGTTGTTTTTTGTACAGTTTGTTCCTGTTTATTGCTCATTAGTGTCCCATGATATGGATGCATCACAATTGTTTAACCATTAGTCCACTGAAGGATATTTGTCTTGATTTTAGTTTGGTGCTATTATAAATCAATGCCACATGCACATTTTTTGTATCAATATAAATTTGTTTTCTCTGGGCTAAAGAGCTAGTAGTAAGATTCTGAGTCACGTGATAAGGATATGTGGGGAGTTTGTTGTTTTTTTTTGTTTTGTTTTGTTTTTGTTTTTTTTTTATCTTTTCACATTTATAGAGAGAGAAATTATCTTTTTGTCTTCAGTGCATATTTATTTCTATTTTACTTTTGACAGATAGAGAGAGAGACAGAGACAGAGACAGCCAGAGAACCGAACTGTGGGAACTCCCCAGCTCAGCATGTGGGTCCTGCCTGGGCCGGAGCCGGGATTCGATCCTCGGTCCTCATGGCCTCAAAGCGAGCGCTCAACCCGCTGAGCCGTCCCGGCTTTCCCGAGTTTGTTGTTTTTAAGAAAAATTTTCCAAAATATTTTCCAGAATAACTATGTCATTTTACATTCTTACCACCAATGTATAAGAAATTGTTTCACTTCTCTCCTTGTCAGCATTTGATCATATAGTATATTTTATCATGGAGTATTTAGCCTCATCCTGGTGAGATAGGTCATATTAATAGTACATTTATGAGATATTATTTGAGTATTTATACAAATGATCAATTTTATAATATACTATTTGTGAATAAAGTGTATATTTAAGTAAAAAATTTGTTTTTCTTCAGATTGTTTTGTGTCACTACGATTGATTTAAAAATATTGACAGTACACAGACAAAACTTGCAGAATATAATTAGAAGAAATAAAATTTCTATTATTTGGACAGTTTATAATAAAATTTTATAGTCTCGGGAAACTGAAGAATATTAACTAAAAGCTAATACTTAAGTAAGCTATAAATTTGGGTAGATGAAGAAGCTACAGATCTGTCTAAGCAACACAAAGCGTTTGGCAATTATTTATGTTTGATAATTTAAGAATTCTATAGCTAATAGTCAAAGTGAATTAAGTAGTCCACAGAGTGGTTTCTTCCAGTGATACTTCTCTCTTTTACTGTTGACTTTTAGAAGCTGTCAAATTTTACTGTTACTTAAATACTTATTTAAATTCAATATTTTGTGTGATCAGTTACTGTAAAAGGCTAAAGTATAACTATATATTGACCTATTTTTCCTTAACTTTTATGTGAAAAAGGAGTATGCTTGCATATTATGTATTTATATATTATACATGCTAGCATATATGTGTACACTTATATCTATGCATATCATATACCCACGCACCCATACACATAACCATATATACCCCTAGATCTATGTGTATGTGTACAGTTTTTCCTCAATAAAAAGTCAAAATGTATTGAGTATTTATGATGTGTCAGGCATTATTATGCAACTTAATAGGTATATTATTTCATTAATTACAAAACCATCATGTATTTTCCAGTGGAAATTCACAGTTAAGTTTTAATCTAGAGACCACATTATTATTCACTACACTATATTTTATTAACTTTAACATGAGAGAAAAAAAGAGTCCTGAATAAATTAGTCACCAAATTCAAAAGCATGTGAAGTTGAAAATTTGAGCAACGTTGTAGCTCTGGTAGATTGGTTGGCATACCCCTCACCGACTCAAATTCACACACAAATTGAATGATTTTTCTGAGCAGAATTTAAGAAACTATTTTCTAATGTTTCTTGAAAGCATTTACATGTGTACTTCCCATGTATTGTTTATTGTTAAAATTGTTGGTTATTTCTAAAACCTCAGTGATAAAAATCTGTCAAAAATTCTGTTTTGAAGCTTTCTTAATTCTATGAATAAATCAGGACAGGAGGTACATTATGTAATTATTTTTTCAGTGAATCTATATTAAAGCTTCAGTTTTTTCTTACTCGACTCTACTGATTAAAATTTTATATATATATATATATATATTCATAAGTGTGAAAGAACAGTAATACCTGATATTTTCCCTCCAGAACACAGTTGTTACTTGCCCACTATCAGAAAACGGTTTGCATTTACATTTGTTAGTTTATTCCTCCTTTTAAATTGTGTAAGTTTCTGTACACAGTATTCAATTCTTTTAGAGAGCACAAGTTTGGGTTTTCTACCATTGTGTGTAAACTCAGGCCCCAGAGATGAGTCACTGTGTGAGGAGTCAAAGTAGTTGGTGCCTGATAGAATTTCAGCACAGAACTAAATGTGAGCTGGAAGGTGCAGGCTTAACTGTGAATTTGTAAGATGATGATGCATCTTACTTAGAATAATTTGTATTTGATTATCAACTTGACAAGTAAACTTAGAATGGTCAGATACAGTCAGTTGTTTATGGTAAAGTGGCTAATAAAAATGCCTGCAGTTAGAATGAATAAAGTATTTTTTCATCTTTTTCTTGCATTTTTTGAAATGTTAAATGACATTTATAGCAGTTTTCATCAGGCTATTTGCCTGCAGTGTTTGAAATCCTTGGGTTAGGAATACTTTGCTAAAATTTTTAATCTCCTTTTCCATACCTCTTTTTACTGCATCATCATTCATAATATAATTACACAACATGAGACTGCTAATTTTTTAGAGTTAATTGTAATATGAGTGAAAACAACATTTTTTAAAGATTTATTTTTATTGTTTTTGACAGAGAGAGAGAGAGATACAGAGACAGAGAGAAGGGGGAGGGCCCAGAACAGTCTCCACAGTTGCATGTCATTGGCTTTTCCACATAGTTTCATTCCACAGATGGGCACAAAGCTGCACAGGGGAGGAACTGGGCTAGGCTCTCACCCCAGTGAGAACCGAACTGGGGGCACTCCCCAGCTCAGCACATGGGTCCACACGGCTGGGGGCCGGGACTCGATCCCCGGTCCCCAGGGCTGCAAAGTGAGCACTCAACCCACTGAGCCATCCCCGCTTCCCGAAAACAACATTTTAAAAGATAATATAATACCTGTTGTTTTAAGGTTATTTAAGGTTTACATACAATAAGTGTAGTTACTGTAGCAAAGAAAGCATGACTATTAAGATGAAATACAGGCCATGTTTCCTTTGATTCCAGCAAATACAATTCACCAAGTTTTATAATAAACCTGCTGTCATCCAACAAGTTATGAGAACAAGGGTATAATAATGATTAATAACAAATGTTCAAAGTAAAAAAAGTTCTAACTTCTATACCAACCAAAGGTTTTTGTTGTGACAGATTAATTTTTATATCAGCAAACAAGTAAAGAACTCCATATTGTACAATGATGTCATTTGCTTAACTTACATCATTACTAGGCAAAGGTTTGTGAATGATTATCAAATATGTGGTACTTAGGTTGGAAGCTGAACTGGGAGAAAACATGGTACTGCTGAGGACTGACCCTTTGGAGGTCCTGATTAAGGCACCAGAGTAGAAATCCAGGTAAGAGTATAAGGCTAAAGGGTTTTCCATGTTATTCAAGTACTACTTTTGTTTTCTGGAATAATTCATTTTATTTTCAGATTGTAAGAAAAATGAAGTGAAGAAAATCTTTGATGTTTTCTATAGAGAAGAAAAATCTTTAAAATATGTAAGTTGAACAATGAAGTAAATAAAGGAATTGAAAATTATACCCAAGGACAGGAAGGGTCAACAACCAAATTTTTCAAGAACAGAACTTGTTTTCTAACCCATTATTACCAGAAAAGGACAGGCAGTACAAGCAGTAAACCAGAATATTCAGATAGAACTGTAATGATGAACTCATTTCTATGGAAATGACCACTATAAAATGTTTAATTCGTAGAAGATTCTGAAAAACTATCAAGTTAAGACTGAAAATCTGGAGAAAACCAAAACCTGAAGCTATCCTTTTTATTCTTTTTTTTTTCCCTTCAATTTTACCTCATTATCTCCTACTCTTTACAAAGATTACTTGATATTCTTTCTGAGTTAGAACAGTTAAGTATGTTACAGATAGAAACATCAGGCCTTGAGAATGCTTAAAGCCTCAAGGCTCACAAAATAAAAGCATAAAAAACTTTTTTAAGTAATAGGAATTAGGTGTCTGACCTATTTTCTAAACTTTTTTTTTTTTTTTAGAAAGTTAGCCTGGTGAGTCAAATTGAGACCCTGAAAAGAAAATGTGCTTTAATATTTGACCCCAAATTCCACTGTAGCATCAAGATAAAATGAAAGACAAAATGTCCTGGTTAATTAAGGGGATAATTTTATTCAGCTTATTCCATAAGAAGAATGATTATTAATGATGAAGTTCTCAAAGAAAAGAGAGAAGCCTATGGTTCTATAAAGAGAGATCTAGTCATCTCCTAATCTTATAAGACCTGTGAGAAAGAATGAGCAGCAAGTCATAATAAAAAAAAAAAGGGGTGGTTCTTTTTAGGTTAGCTCTTTCTGGACCATAAATATGTGGGAGGGGGTTTCTTAAGCATTGCTAATTTTGGGGAACACAAAGCCAGGTTAAATTCAACATTTACCATATTATATGACCACTAATTCTCCATTCCTCTGCAAAAGTATTTTGAACTGCATTGTGTACTTTTTTATTCACTATCCATTGAATAAGGTCCCAGGTGACAAATTCTCTTCAAAAAACAGGGGGCATCAAATATATGGTGATGGAAAGAGAACTGATTGTGGGTAGTGATCACATAATGCAATACATAGACAATGTAATGCAGAATTATACACCTGAAACTGTAATTTTTACCAACCAATGTCACTCCCATAAATTTAACAATTATAAAAGTAAAATAAAAAAAAAACTGAAAAGAAAAACAAAGAAAAAATTCTAATTCTCTTGAGGATATATATATATATATTTTAAATATATATATATATATTTTTTTGACAGAGAGAGAGAGAGAGATACAGAGACAGAGAGAGAACCGAGCTGGGGGAACTCCCCAGCCCAGCACATGGGTCCGCACGGGCTGGGGCCGGGACTCGATCCCTGGTCCCCGACATTGCAAGGTGAGCACCCAACCCACTGAGCCAAACAGGCTTCCCCAAAGCCGAATCTCTTTAGGATATTTGATTTTTTTCTCTTACTGCACAATGAAAATTTATAAAACCATTGTTACACTTTTGTTTGTGCCTAAGCTGAAAGCCAATTGAATGCTCAATTTTAATTACAGTGACTACATATATGATGGCATGTACATATCCCATTATTTCCAGAGAATTGTTTATAAGCATTCTATATTAGCAGTTTTATTTTTGATCATATTTTTTAACATTACTCAAATCTTTTTGGTAATAAGTAGAATAGTAGAAATCTACTTAGCTCAGTGAAAGCAAGAACTAGTCAGCTTCTTTCTGTTGCTTGTTTAAAACCTGCCTCATATTTTTGAAATAATGTAATAATGTAATAATGTAAATAACTTAGAATATTCAATTCTAAATTCTTCACACTATATATATATATATATATATATATATATATATATATAGTGTGTGAAGAATTTAGAATTGAATATCTGGGGACCATGGTAGCAGAATAAGATTATGTAGCTCTTGGTGAAAACGGTTATATAGGAATTATCAAAGTGAATACGTATTAGGCAAAGTAATTACAAGATAATGATTAGGGAGTAAAAGAGAATAATTCTAAAAGCCATGCCATCGCAATAATTTATAAAATAAAATAAATGTTTAGATCAAACTCCTTAGAAATATTTGTGAAGTCTCCTGTTGCACTATTGTCTTAGTCTGGTTTCTCATCACTTGACTAAGAGAAATTGGGAATATCAAAAGGAACTTGAAATGACTCAGAGGCAACTTACTTGGGTAATTGGAATCCTTTTAATCTTGTTATTACGATTCTTTTTGTTTTTTTTAAAGAATTCTTTTATTGATTTTTGACAGAGAGAAACAGAGAGAGAGAGAGACAGAGAGAAGGAGGAGGGCCCAGAGCAGTCTCCATAGTTGACATTAGTTTTCCATGTAGTTTCACTCCACAGGTGGGCACAGGGCTGCTCAGGGCAGGAACTGGGCCGGGAGCCTCCCACATAGGCCCCGGCAAGAACTGAACTAAGGGCACACCCCAGTTCAGCATGTGGGTCCGCATGGGCCGGGGCCGAGTTTCGATCCTTGGTCCCCTGGGCTTCAAAGCGAGTGCTTAACCCGCTGAGCCATCCCAGCTTTCCCTATTAGAATTCTTTACAGTATTAAACTTCACGTATTTAGATAACAGCAAGTAAATGTTCATTGAGTAGAGAAAAGTAACTGATACTTGGTGGCCTACTGGATAAACATTTAAGTACATTATGTTGTTAGGTTATAACTTTGAGATCACAGTGTCCATAGTGGTTCTATTCAAGTTGTGGACTGGCATTTTGGAAACTGGTTGAAAATGTATACTCTCAGGCTCCATCCCAGATTAAAAAAAAAACAAAAAAAAACCAAAGAATTTCTGGACTCTAACTTAAGCTATTCAACCAATTTTTATAAAACTATAATCAAGAAGTGCTGGTTTATATCATTATACTGAATAGGAAAAGGGTCAGAAATATTAAGCAACTCTAAGATCATCAACCTGGACGTCAGTTGCTGTTGTGATGGCACTCAGGCAGCTTGGCAGTGCTGGGGGTAATTAATATAACTTGCAGCATGGGATCCATAATGATCACCAACCTCAGCCGGATCTTAGCAATGTCAAATTGATTCATCTGTTAACTTTTGGACTCCCTATCATAATTTTCACAGTGTCTGTTTTAATTTTCTCTACTTGTCTCAAACTGTGCTGACTTTGTCCTTTCTTCTTTCTCAAGACATGACTCTACCTTCTGTTTCTCAGATTAAATAGAGGCAATTATGTAGCAACTCCAAGTCTCTACATCTAATATACCAATTTATTGGTATGTTTATTTTGTTTTTGTTTTTGTTTTTTTGAGAGAGACAGAGAGAAGTGGGAGGGCTCAGAGCTGTCTTCATAGTTGTACATCATCAGTTTTGAACATGGCTTTTTTCCCCCAAAGTGGGCAGAGGCTGCACAGGTTGAAAACTGGGCTGAGGGCCTCCTGCATGGGAGGCATGCTCCTCGAGCCAGGGGCAAGACCTGTGGGTCAGAACCAAATTGGGGGCCTCCTGCATGGGAAGCACACTCCACTTTAGCATATGGGTCTACACAGGCTTGGGCTGGGACTGAGATTTGATCCTGTCCCTGGGACTGCAAACTGAGCTCTTAACCCTACATATACCAATTTAAATAAACCTGTACCATATGCTATGTTCCTTTTTTCACAGTGAAAAAGAGATAGCAAGCTCTTCATCCAGGGCTCTGTATCTTATTCTCTTCTACTTTCTTTGAATGAACATTATTGATTATAATCTTCACATTTTCTCTCCATCAACATTAAGGCATGTTTAAGGCTTTCCATTATGATGGAAACTCTGTCTCAATAAAAAGCCTGGCTATTACCCAATTGTATAATCCAGAATTCTAGGACTTATTTTAGATTCTTTATTTCACACTACCGGTAGTTAATTTAGTAAATTTATTCAATATACATTGAACCTTATTTTTAGGATTCTATTTTTATAAATAAGTATCTGTGTAATATTTATTTTTTATTTAATCCTAATGAGTTTCCACCTTGTCACCATTAAATTTCTTTCAATCAGCACATAAATGGGAAAAAAATAATAAATTCTATCATTACATTCCTGGCATTACATGTTTGAATGTTATTCTATTACTTTTGAGAAAAAGTAGATATCCTTGACTTTTGGGTTCTGACTGCATACACACAGGCACCCAAAACATAGCAATATCAAAATTTATATCATATTTTCATCAAATCAGTTACTACTTCTGTATTCCAGATCAATTAATGATTCTGTATATCAGATGAGTTACTCACTCAACAAACTACTTTGACTCTCATGATTTAAATCTATGTGTTAGCAGAGAGTGGAACTATGCATCTTCCAACTGTATCTCACACAGATCTAGCCAATTGATGTTATTTTCAATTTATATATTTAATATTTTTCATATAATAGCACTTAGCTTTTATATTTTAATAGCTGTGAACCTTCCATAGCTTATACATGATTCTGTGATCTTTCCACTTTTCATATCTTATGGGTCTTATAGACCCATTAAACCCTCTCTCAGTAATCTCCTCTGCGACAATTGTCTTAGATAAACCCTAGTCTATTGAACTATTCAACACTTTCCACACATAAGAACTATTGATTTCAGTCTTTGTGTTATCACAATATTTGGCACTTGGTACATTCTCCTACTATGGCACTTCACATGCTCTAGTGGAATTATTTTGATTAAAAGTATGTTTTCTTTACTAATCTGTAAGATTTCAAAAAATAGAAAGATTATACATTTTATCTTTGAAACCTTAGTGTGCTGACACTAAATAAATCAATAAATGAAAGAATAATATAGTAGTGCAAATAAACCAGTTTCTCTTACTTTTTTAAAAGAGAACTCTCTAGATTCACTTTTTTTGCCAGAGAGTAGAACAGTTTTCTTTAGGATGATATGCCAGTGGGAAAATTAAAGGTGCACTAAATTTTTTGACATTTCAAAAGCTTTTTCAATCTCAAAAACTATAATGATAAAAGAAATACATATATGGAGTTCAGGGTTGTAACTAGTGCCCAACCATGGCCAATCGCTTTTTTGCTTAAAATGGGTATTGTAACAGTTTCGATCACTATGGAACAGAAGACATCAAAGGAGATCTTTTCTGGAAATGTTGCTTTCTAAACACCACAGTTATATAATTTGTTTTTCTCTTTCAACAAAGTAGTGTCAAATTACAGTGTAATAGCACAGCACGGAGACATCTCTGGTGGCAAGTTTCACTAAGGGTTATGGAGTCAGAACTATAAGATATCGCAGATGACTTTGGCTCCCCCCTAAGCCACTTCTCTTAGGGATTGTGGAAAGGGTCTAAAGTGTAAACAGATTTTATAGAAAATGAAATACTTTTTGAGGCAGAATAGCAGAGTACATTTCTATTGTACAAAAAAAGAAACAAGACTTTTCTAGCAAATTGGCTTTCCCCCCATAGCTCTAACCACTGACTTACACAAAGCACAGTTTGACTGATCTTGTTCTGTCTTTATTATCTTTATTAGTAAAGTCAAGTTACTACTTTAGCTATGTAAGTTTTAAATAAGAGCATAAGTGTTGTACATTTAAAAATTTATCAGCATGTTTGGTCAGAGATATGATAAGAAACACTACTTCCAATAGTTCAGCATGTAATGGAGTGTGTTATAGAAAAAAAGTACTATAAGATTTCAAATTTTGAGGAGAAATTTAGGTAAAATTAAGCAGGTTCTTTCTTTAAAGATTATAACATTATTTTTTATAATGTGCTTTCCAAATCTCTAAGGGAGCAAAATGCACAAATCTTTTTGTTTGTTTTTGTGCTTATTTATTATTATGATGATGATGATGAAACAACCCTTAAGAAGCAATTTCAGGCATTTTATAGCATGTGATATGAAATAATATTCTACATAATAATCTTGTCTTGAAAACAAACAAAATGCATCTTATGTTTTAGAATGGTGTTGATTTTCTGTCATTGTTTCATCTTCTGTAATTTTTATTCTTAGAAATGTAGCTAACGAAAAGATGAATATAGGTAGCACTTTACACACAGAGGCATGTTGCTCCATAGTTCCTTTGGTTATTATTAATCTTGGTCAGGCTTATTGTTCTGTATATTTCCCTGAAGATTTTTGGATTTGCTCTTCACGTGATCCTAGGAATGAACTCACAATTGTTCAGTGTCAAATGTAATGTAAACTACACTTTTCTGTACATTAGGAAAATGTATATGAATGTATTCTTAATATAGGTAGAAGACAGAAAAAAATAAAATAAGAAGACAGGCCATATTAATATTTTTTAAATATTTATTTTATTGTTTTTGAGAGAGACAGAGACAGAGAAAGGCAGAGAGAAAGGGGAGGGCCCAGAGCAGTCTCCATAGTCGTATGTCATCAATGTTTGACATGGTTTCATCCCACACAGGTGGGCTGGGTCTGCACAGGGTGGAAACTGGGCTGGGGGCCTCCCACATGGGAGGCATGCCCTCTCGAGCCAGGGACCAAACACAGGGCCAAACTAGGGGCCTCCCAAAAGGGAAACACACACCATTTCAGCATATGAGTCTATACAGGCCAGGGCTGGGGCCAGGGCCAGAGCCAAGACTGGGGCCGTGATTTGATCCTCAGTTCCCCAGGCTGCAAAGCAAGCGCTTAACCTGCTGAGCCATCTCAGCTTATCCCATATTAATATTTTTTAATTTATTGTTTACTCTATGACATTGGTTATTCTAAAAGCATCACTTATGTGTTTTAATTGATGTTTTACAAGAACCCTAGGCTGTGGTGTCACCATTTACCTCCATGTCATATATGAAAAGACTTCAAATACAATAGGTTAGGTGATTTAATCATGGCTTCCTAGCAAGCAATAGAGCAGGACCCAAACTGAGGCAAACTAACCCTGGTGACGAGTGATTGTATTGCCTCACACCAGTCCTCATTACATATTGCTTTGAGGTAAGAGTGATTGCTTTAGAAACTCAGCAGTGAGATTTTGTAGAGGTTCAAGTCTAGCAGAAAACCATAGAAGAGATGAAAGAGGTTGCCCGCTATTAAATTTATTGGTACCATCTTTGATATGAGAAAAGGAGGCTCTCCTGAGTTGCCAGTTTGTTTTGTGCCCTTTCCATGAAGAATTCTTGATATGTAAAGTGGTGCTAGGGTAGGGATGAGATGAACATAAAGTACCCATTCTGTGCGGTGTGAGGTGGCCATCAACAAACTCAACTTTCAGACCTTTGGGACATTGCCAGAGCTCTGAGTATGAAAGTTGTAACTTTTTCCATCCCTTCTACCCCAATATACTCACAGAGACTTAAGGAGTACTTCCTCCAACCCTAAGAGTGAAGGAAAGTGGTATGGCAGACATCGCAATTAGTTCTGACAGTTTGATTGTGGTATTATCATATAAACAGATCCCAAGAAAAACATCAGACTAGCATTCAAAATACTTTGTACATACTCTCCCATAAATACAGAGGGTGCCAAAAAAACATATATACATTTTAAGAAAGGAAAAAAAAACCTATTAAAATTGTAATACTCAATATACACTGATAACAAAAGATAAATTCAAGTCACATTTGACTTCTGAAATTATAAGAGGTGCTCAAAGTGGTTACCATCAGCATCCAGACCCTTCTGGTTATGGCAAACTACTGCTTGAGCAACGTTCACAACAGCAACCACTTGTATCACCGCAGATGCCATTTCAATTTACCATGTGTCTCAAACTTATCATAATGCATGAAATTGTTAGGTGTGTTGGAGGTTCTGTTGCAGACTCATCACTCTAATGCCATCGTACTTTCACAACATTCTCGGATTTCAAATACCACTTCCAAATGGTCTTGTGCTCCTTGAACAACACCTTGCTTTTACCATTTTCTTTGACTGTCCTGCCTGTCACATGATGATGCTAGCATTCATTAGATTAGCACCATCTTTTGAGGGAACCTCACACTACACATTGCTACCATAATTCAACTTCAAAAAGTTATACATAGATAACATCTCTCAAAATGTGTATACATTTTTTTTGGCACCCCAGTATATACTAATTACCTAATCTTCTCAGAAGAGAAGTTGATTTCTATACAGATTACCTTCATTTATAATAATTATCTAAAAGTTCTGGGTTTTTTTTAAATCATACTGTAATTGTTTATTAGTTATGAATACTAAATTTTCTCAAATTTGATATCTTAAAATGTTGTATTTTAAAACCAGTATTTCCCCAATCTTTATTTTGGATCTTATAATTTGTTCACTGGAAAAAATCTCATATTACTACTTTTGCCTCCACTGCATTTTCTTCCAGTCTCAACTTAACTCTTTGTTATTTTTTCTCCTACTAATTTGCTGAAACCACAATCTTTAAGAGCGCAATTCATCTACAACCTACTAATTAACAAATTCATCTGTTTCTTCTAAGACCTTACTTGACTAGACGTCTCCACAGCAATCAAAATCACAGGCCACTTCATCCTTCTTGAAAAGCTCTTATAACTGGAAGAAGAAAATGACTGTCTTTCCCATAGGAGACTGGGGAGAGAAATGACCCTTGGCTAAGAATTTAATCACATACTTATAAGAAGTAATTTCAAAGTCTCCACCTGGTCTTAGTGTAGCTAAGGTAGCAGGCTATAAGAGATATGGGTCAGCATTAGCCCATTTATTATTCCAAGTAGACCTGAAATTACACATTTAAAAAGAAGGTGGGGGTGGAAAGATGATGGAGAGGAAGCATTGTGATGCTGCATAATAATGAGACCATGCTAACTCTATTACAGTTATGTGAGCTTGTGGGGTTATAGTGCAATTAGAAAAGTGTTTACAGTATTTTCTTTTTTTTTCATTTAGAGTTTGCACTATTGTATAAGACTCTGTATATGTATTGATGCATATGCAAAGAGAGAGAGAAAGGTGTGTGTGGGGGGGGAATAGTTCAATGTATAGGGCAATTGGAAAATTGGAGGAATCAGAATGTTTACGATGCTAACTGAACTTTGAAAAACAACTGAGGCATACATAATTAAAGTGCCCAGGGCCAGTTCTGGGTTGCATGAAGGAACTCTGTGACAGATTGGCAATTCCTTAGTATTCCATTGATGTCTGTGTGTTATTCTAGTTTTTTTTTTTTCTTTGTAATTGTTTTTGACTGGAACAGAGAGACAGCGAGACAGAGAAATATGGAGACAATGGGGAGGGCCCAGAGCAGTCTCCATAGTTGTATGTCATCAGTTTTTTTACATGGTTTCATTCCACACAGGTGGGTGGGGGCTGCACAGGGCAAGAACTGGGCTGGGGGCAGGAGGCACACCCCCTTGAGCTAGAGGCCAAACCTGGGGTGGGGGTGGGGGTGAAAACTAAACTGGGGCTTTCCTCTTGGGAATCACATCCCAGTTCAGCATATGGGTCCACACAGGCTGGGGCCAGGGCTGGAATTCGATCATTGGTCCCCAGGGCTGCAAAGTGAGCACTTAACCTGCTGATTCAACCTGGCTTCCTCGTTATTCTTGTCTTAATATGATTAGGGTGGTGGTGATAACAAACTGCTAAATGTATTTAATTTATCTGTTTATCCTCTCTCAATTTTTAAACTCTTGGATCTCATGCATTTTACATTAGTCTTATTTTAACATTGCTGTGTCTTCCAGGAAGCATGGAGAGATTGTTAAATGGTAGGTGCTCAAGAAATATTTTTTAGAATTCAATTGTTAAACTAGAAATACATGTATATATGGTAAATTAGTCATTGACTAATTTTTGTATTAATTTTGATAAATTTAATTATATAAAATGAAATAAATATAAAAATAGATAGTGTGGGATTTATTAATATTAAAGATACAAACAATTATGTAATTATCTGGTATAGGTACAATGAATTAGTATAAGTAACTGTTTTTGATGTTGTTGATAGAGGGAGAAAGTAGGGCCTAAGTTAAAGTTTATTAAGAGCCTGTAAAACATCAGACACTTTATATACATCATCTTATGAAATATAAATAAATAAATATTTTGAGATATAGGTATTCTAATTTTACCTTAACATTGAAGTATCCAAAATTTAAAACTGCTGAGTAACTAGCTCGGGTGAAGAAAAATAATTTTCTACTTCCTTGAAACTACCAATCAATTTATTCTGGCTGCAGAGTAATGATGCAGAGAAATCTTTGGCTATATCTCTATGAAGTAAGAAAGAAACCTCAGGGATTAGCAGTATCTACTATAATCTCAGAATGGAGAAGAGGGTTTTCACTGCCAAATATTACTATCATTGCAAAAGCCCAAACTCAAAACAGAAGCATATCAGTTCATAGATATGTTTATTTGTGAGTGTGAGAATAGGATTCGAAGCAGGGCTGTCCAATCTTTTGGCTTCCCTAAGCCACATTGGAAGAAAAAGAATTGTCTTCTGCCATACATAAAATACACTAACTCTAATGAGAGTTGATGAACTAAAAAAATATTGCAGAAAAATCTCATATTTTAAGAAAGTGTGCGAATTTGTGTTGGGCCACATTGGTTTAAAGAGAGGGCTGGTGTAGATTAGAGCTCAGATATGTCCTATTCTCAAATATAAAGCTCTATTACACCAATAATTCAACTTTAAACTCTGAAAGAAACCATTAATATAAGTGTGTGAAGAATGCATTATTAATACCAGGTGTCACTTTGAAAGAGAAGCCTCAGGAAACAGCTCAAATTAATAGTCTCTTAAATAAATAATATTATAACAATGGAAATATATAAATAAATATAAACATATTATTAGAAATATATAAGAAGTTGGAAAGTAGTCCCCTGTGATTCTTTTTTTAGTTTGTTGAGACAGATTTTACCATATTTATATCTAGAAGTCTTTGTGAGCTTGAGGATAAAAGATATATAAACATTTTGAGTTAGTGCTACTACCTAACTAAGAAAATAAAATATGTATTCCTGATTTTAGATAGTCTTCCTCTTTCAGGCATTGGATTATACTTTTCGAAGTTCAAGTTACATGTACATTGAATCAGAAAGAAAAAAAAATGTATTCCTTTAAAATACATTTACAGGCAAATGATTTATAGAATAAAATTTATTAACTATAAGTTAAAGAGGGTCTAAAAATTAGTATCCTATATGAAATACAAACTAAAATATGAAATTTATTATCAATAAAAGTGAGGAAAGGGAGGCAATGTGAATTCACTAAGTTACAGTGTCTTTGATTTTAAACCAGAAAAGCCATTGACACTGTGATTCTCTTTTCTTTTTTTTTATTATTTATTTTTGACAGAGAGAGAGAGAGAGAGAGAGAGAGAGAGAGAGAGAGATACAGAGACAGAGATAGAGAGAACCGAACTGGGGGAACTCCTAGTTCAGCACATGGTTCCGCAAGGACCGGGGCTGGGTTTCAATCCTGGGTCCCCAGCACTGCAAAGTGAGCGCTCAACCCACTGAGCCATCCCAGCTTCCCCAACACTGTGATTCTCTTTCAAAGCCTGGATATAGTTTGGCATGGAGTGCTAGGGATTTGCCAACCTGAAAATGAGCATTCTAAGCCATTTGTAATAACTTTAGTGAATTCATAAATATGTAAAAGGTCAACTGATTTTTTTTTTTAATAGTGAATCTTGAAAATCTAAGCAGTAGATGAATTCTGTGGTTGTTATTTTCTACTTGCCCTCTGCACCCATTTTAAGTCTCCTTGAGCACCAGGGTTGAACCCATTTAGACAGTATCATCAGTAACTCCATTCTGGAAGGCCTCTGATTAGCTTTAAAAATGGAAAAACACTAACTGAGGGCAGGATTTAAGACTCTCTATTCTCTTGTACTTCGAGGACACATTTTTGACTGCAGTTGTTTCTCTGCACAGCTAGTTAGGCTTTGGGTAGTTTTTTCTCCACTAGTTTGTGTTCTCATTGAGGACTTCTAAAATATTTCTTGTTGTTTTCCCTTCAAGTGTCCAGATAGTAATATCTCCCTAATGTTGCTGGGATTTGGATGCCTCACTATACCTTATTCTCTCCTTTAACCTTTCCTACAACTCTTAAACAATCTTTTTATATTAACTATATTGGGCAAATTAATTTATTTCCAGAAATAATCGCATTAATCCGAATTGCTTCTTTGTTTTTGGTAGTGTGAGTTCCTTTTTTTCTTTTTTCTTTTTTCTTTTTCCCCTATGCTTGTAAATTTGTTTGTCCTTATGCCCTGGTTTCCACATCTATAGTCCACACTCTCATCTTTGATTGTCATAGACACTATCCATTTTGTCTTCCTTATGCTTTTTTCTTTTGTTCTTTCATTTTAAAAACTATTTCATCTGGAAATTGTTTTAATCTTATGTGTTTAATTAACTCACCGCAGAATTAAAACAAGAGACAATAATTGATAATAGCTCAAACCCAGTAACATCCTTATGTTTTTACTGGGCACTGGTGACATGCTGGGAAGAGTCCTGAAACTTACAGAAGAAGATCAATAACTGAGCTAAGCTTTGGCCTCAATTATTTCATATTTCAAGGATCTATTAAATAACTACTGATTTATGTCAATGACAGGCACTTATTGATCTGAGACCTCAAAATTGATTAATCACCTTAATTAAAAGTATACTTTGAATGGATAATGCATAACAGGAAAAAGTCATTGAAAAGATAAAGTAAGTAGTTTTTAACCTCTAAAGAGCGTTTGTAGAAACTCCTACAGACTCAACAATAACAACATTTAAAGCTAATGAATGAATTCAGTAAAGTTGCAGGATATAAAATCAACAACATAACCTAAAATTTCTATACAGAAACAATTTGAAAGCAAATAAGAAAATCATTCCATTCACACTAGCAATAAAAAAATACCTAGGTTAAGGGCTTGTAACTGAACATTATAAACATTGATGAAGGAAATTAAATAAGACAGGTAAGTAGAAAGATAAATGGCAAGACATCCCATGTTCATGATTTGAAGACTCAACATTGATAAAATGTCCATTCTACCCAAACTGTCTACAAATTCAATTAAATACCCACCAAATTTCAATGGCATCCTTTACAGAAATAGAGAAAACAATTCCGAAATTCTTTTGGAACCAAAAAAATATCCTGTATAGCCAAACAATTCTGAGCAAGAAGAATAAAGTGTCAGGCATCACACCTTCTGATTTCAGAATATATTACAAAGCTAAGTAATAAAGCAGTATAGTACTAGCAAAAATAAAAATAAAAACCAAAACAGAACAGATATACAAATCTATGGAACCAAATATATAGAGAACACAGAAATAAACCCACACATTTACTTTCAACTGGTCTTCAACAGGGATGTTGAGAACACACAATGAAAAAAGGACAATCTCTTCAATAAACGGTGCTGGGAAAACTGGATACTCATATCTGAAGAATGAAATTGAATCCTCATCTCCCAGCATATACAGAAATCAACTCAAAATGGACTAAAGTTTTTAACATAAAACCTGAAACCATTAACACTAATAGGAGAAAACACAGGGAAAAGACTTCTTGATGATTAACAAAAAATGACAAAAAATCAGGGCAATCATTTTTTTGTATATGATCCCAAAATACAGGTAACAGAAGTAAAAATAAGCAAGTGGGACTATATCAAATTAAAAACCTTCTTCAAAACAAAGAAAATAATCAACTGAGTAAAAAGGGAACCTATACAACTAACAAGGTCTTAATATCCAATGTATATATGGAACTCATACAACTCACAAAAAACCTAAATAACCCAATTAGAAAAGGAAAAAAGGACCTGAGTAGACATTTTTTAGAAGAAAATGTGCAAATAATGAGAATATGAAAAGGCACGCAACATTACTAATTATCAGGAAATGCAAATGAAAATGAAGACATACCACTTCCCATCTTTTAAGATGGCTTTTATCAAAAAGACAAGCCATAACAATTGCTGGTGAGGATGTGGAGAAAAGAGAACATTTGTATACTATTGTTAGAAACTTAAATTGCTATTATGGAAAACAGTATGGAGGTTTCTCAAAAAATTAAAACGGAAGTACTATGAGTATATGATAATCTTATTTATTTATATCCAAAGAAATTAAAATCACTCTATCAATATCTGCACTCCAGTGTTTACTGCAGTATTATTCACAATAGCCAAGATGTGGGAATGACCTAAATGTCTGAATTTATAAAGAAAATGTGATGCTATACATACATATGTGCATACATACATGTTCTTTGCATCTTTGCCAACATTTATCTGCTATCTTTGGTATTTATTATGCATTCATATGCACACAATGTAATATTATTCCACCTTTAAAAAGAAGAAAATTCTGTTTTGCAGCAACATGGATGAATCTGGATGACATGCTAATAGAAATATGCTAAACTCAGAAAGACACTTGTGTATGAAATCCAAAATAGTCAATCTCATAGAAGCAGAAACTGAAAAGGTGGTTACCTGGATTTGGAGGAGGGGAAATAAGGAGATTTTTGTTGAAAAGTTCAGTGTTTCAGTTATGTAAGATGAACATGTTTTGTAGATCTAATATACAGAATGGGAACTACAGTTAATACCACTGTATTGTATATAAGGGCTGTCCTGAAAAACTGCAGTCATATATGGCTCTATTTTTCATATTGCATAGCTGGATACTTCCTGGGCAGCCCTCCCTTGTATTTGACATTTGCTAAGGGGTAGACCTTAAGTGCTCTCAGACGGGGGGCGCCAGTGGGGGTGGGGGGTGTTGCATACATATATCAACACAAGAAATTGTACAACTAAATATATACCATTTTTTTCATTTACACCTCAATAAAGTTAGAACAAAGAGAATTTGACTTTGTTTTCTTCTATACTAGGCTTTATCTTCTTCTTATTTCCTTTTATTACCATGCAGTGGTTTTTATTTTGTGGGTGTTGACTAATACAGCTTATACTACAGTGCCTATTACTTAGCCATTAACTAAATATGTGTGAAATTGAATTAAAGTTTTTGCAAGTTATTTTAAGTTGAACATATTTTCTAAATCCTTCCTAGCATGTAATTCTCAGGACCAACTATCTATTTGTAACACTACTAAATATATTGGTAGATTGACAGCATATGCTCAAATCGTACTTTCTTTAGATAAAATGATAAACCTTGTTAATATATCTTAAATAACTTAGAAATTAGGGGAATACTGAAAGGCTCATTTATTTGAGATTTATTAATGTTTTTTTATTGTTATTTTATTGGGATGACATTGGTTAGTAACCTTTATGTAGGTTCCAGGTGTACAATTCTAGTTTTTAATATTTCTTAAAATTTTTATTATGTAGACATAATCAATAAAGCTGCTTTGGAGAGTATTAACTATATTTGGAAAATAACAAAGAATAAATTGTTTAATTTGATTTTTAAGAGTCAACACAGCATTTTTATTTTAAAATATGAATTTATTTCTTTTTTTATTTTAAAATATAAATTTAATTTTTTTTTAAGACTTATTTTATTGTTTTTGACAGAGAGAGACAAAGAAAAGGGGGAAGGCCCAGAGCTGTCTCCATCGTTGTATGCTATTAGTTTTTGGCATGGTTTGGTTCCACACAGGTAGTCAGGGGCCACACAGGGCAGGAACCAAGTTGGGAGAGGCAAACCTCCTTGAGCAGGGAGCCAACCCAGGAGCCTCACACATGGGAAGCTCCCCGCCACAAGAACTGAACTGGGACTACAACCCGGTTCAGCTTATGGGTCCACATGGGCCTGGGCCAGGATTTGATTCTTGGTCCCCAGGAGTGCAAAGTCAGCGTTTAACCTGCTGGGTCATTCTGGCTTCCCAAATGTATTTATTTTTTATTGTTAGACTTATTGGGGTGACATTGGTTAGTAAAAATTACATAAGTTCCAGGTGTAAAATTCTACAACACATTGTATGTGTGTTGCATTACGTGCTCAGCACAAAGAGTCAGTTCTCTTTTCATCACCATATATTTGAGTCTCCCTCCCTCCTCTGCCACCCCCTCCCCTCTTACTCTCAGGTAATCACAAAACTATTGACTGTGACCATGAGTTTTTTTTTCTTTTTGCTTTCAGTTATATGTTCCACATATGAGTGAAATCATATGGTTCTTGCTTTTTTTCTTTCTGGCTTATTTCACTTCGCATGATGATCTCAAAGTTCATCCGTGTTCCTATAAATTGCTGTATTTTATCTTTTCTTATGTTTGAATAATATTCCATTGTGTAAATGTACCACAACTTCTTTATCCAGTTATCTCTCAAGGACATTTTGACTGTTTGCATGACTTGGCCACTGTGAATAGTGCTGCGATGAACACTGGAATACATATATCTTTTCAGACCAAGTTTTTCAAATATTTGGGGTAGATGCCCAGAAGGGAAATTGCTGGGTTGAATGACAACTCTATTCTTAATTTTTTGAAGCACCTCCATACTCTCTTCCACAGTGGTTGTACCAGTTTGCATTCCCATTAGGAATCAACACAGCTTTTAAATACAGGTTACTGAATTTCTAGGATAATTTTACACATTGAGGGACATAATGTATTTTCTAATATTTCAAAATAATTTTGAAATGAAAATAAATTCATATAAATCATAATGAGTTCATACAAAATACTGTTTCTTGTTAATTCTGAAGTTTTCATATGCACCTTTAAATATAATTGAAGTATCCGAGAATTAGAACAATAAAATATTTTTTGTAGTTTATTGATATTTGCTTAAATATCAATGTGTTATTTTGCTCTCTGTCAAATAGTATTTCATCATATCATAAAATTTCATTTTCTTGGACCAGTGACTGTTTTTGGGGTGGAAAATAAATTTAATCACATTTTAATTTTGTTGTATTTCCTTGCTACTCTCGGAGACAAAGGTTGATCATGAAACAGTTAAATAAACACAAAATTTCTAAAAAGAAGCACTGAAGTACATATGATCTAACATAATGTGCTTCACAGAAACTAGAAATTGGATTAATACTGCTTGCTCATGCTCGAAGCACAGAAAATTGCTCAAAGACAGACGGACAGAGAGTAAAAATCTAAAAATAAAATTCCCATTGGAAATGAGGATTTCTACAGTTCAGATTGGATATACCGGTAAGTCTTGGGAACCAGAAGAAAACACTGCAAGCAGGGAATTTAAGAATACTATAAATGATAAATTATATATGTATGTATACTATATATATATATATAATGTACATATATATATATATATATATTATTGTGTGTGTTTATATTTGTGTGTGGAGAGAGTGAGGAAGGTGGAGAGAGAGAGAGAGAGAAAGAGAAAGACAGACAGACACACATATAGGCATCTGAAATACTTCATAAGCTAAAAAAACAACAAAACTAAAACTATTATTCATTTATAATAAAGTGTCATTACTTATCTATCATTTTTGTGATTTCTTTTATAGACTCCTATCAATAGACTTTCAAAATTTAACTTAGTATTATTTCAGGTAAAAAACAAAATGGACCTTGGCATCATTTTTATTGTTTTGTTTTAATAAAACTCGATGGTTTATATTTATAAAATTCTGGAAAGCTCAAGTGTCCAACTACTGCAATTAAAATATCTGCAGATATATCAGTTCAACTGTACATATGATAAATTATCATAGTAATTAAGAATAAATTGATGAATTCTAAATGAAAAATATTACATTGTACATAGCATTGAAATAAATTCCTGACCAGAAAATGTTAAGTTCAGATTTAAGCCATATGATTTACCAAAGAAAATACATATATACACAAAACTAGTGTTTTTTGTTGTAAGAGTAATTTCATACTACTTAGTAGAGTAGTAGAATACAAGGTACTAAATACACCCATTTATTAAGAATGCATTTATTATGTATTCTCTATTTAATTTTAGAAATTCAGCTTAAATGTTAGTAGTTAATATTTTTACTAGTGATAAGATTTATCTGAATTATCAAATTTTCAATATTGAAAAAGAAAAACCTGTTTAAAAATAATACTGTGTCTCTTCATTACCAACCCCAACTTTAACCTATACCTAAAACAAAAATAGTTCAGTAACTTACTGCTAATTTATTTTATAATGACATATCAATAAACACTGAATACATGAACTACAATATCAATACAGACTATTTACTATGGAATAATTTCTTTGATTATATTATATAATATTTTGTATTAGACTTAAACGGAAGAGATAACCAACTTGCAAGGAGTTAAGCTTTTTTCTTTTACATTTTAAGAAGTTTGACTATGTTGACTTATTTTCTGCTTGTCTCTCCAATGGTTCTATACATTAGCTTTAAGAAAATCATAAAATAATTTCTTTTCCTTTAGTCTGGAAAGAAACAAGCTCTGGGGTGACCCAAGAATGTACTTAAGCTTTGAAGACTAGCGACAGCATGGGCTTATTAAAAGACTGCTCCTTCAATCTCAGTCTCATCATGGATTTGCTGGATGACCTTGACTGCTACCCAACACCTTATCTGTAAATGGAGAGTATCGATGATCTCCCAAGGCCATTCTTGGGCTATAAATAAATTTTTGGAGGAAAGTTTGTGACAGCTGTTCTTCTTCATTACTGATAACAGGGCAAAAATATAACAGACAAAGAAAAAGAAAATTGACTTACATTTTGGGAAGATTTATTATACCAAGAAAAGTTTAAGAACTTGAATGAACACTAAAAATCAGTGGTGGCAGGGCCCTAATTTTTATAGGTGATGAAATAATGGCAAATCAATTTGTAATAGAAATCTTTTAAAAAATTCATACTCATATATGTGCACATAAATAAGTTTAGAATCAAGTTAGTTTTGTCATAGATAAATAAGAAAGACAATCTTTTAAGTTTTATGTAACTAATAGCATAAACATATGTTCAGTGACATATGTTAGGGAGAAATTTTCTTTACTATCAATATTATGAATTCATTTAAAGTTTTTCAGGGGATAATCCAATTTGTTCTCAAGTCCTGGCATGAATCTCTCTGTAAACCAATAAATGAAATCTCCACTAATAAATAAATTATGCAGATAATAATAACCCATGTTTAACATTTTTCCTATTTTCACTTAAAATATTTGCATGATATTCTTTCTTGTTCTAATTTCTCTCTAAACATTGTCAAGAATAAAAGAAAATACCTCATTCTTTTTATAGAAATCCTCATTTCTCTTCCATTTTTAGAAGTAAAAATATTTCTGCTTGGGCAAAAAATATTTTAAACTCAGGAAAAGAACTATAGCTGATTGTAAAGATGTAAACAGAAATTTCTTGTAATAGTTATTGTGTTCAAGACAAACCATTTTAATTTTGAAATAAGAAGAACTTTACACCTAAAAAAGAAATCCCTTTAATATAAGTTGACCAGATGTCCCGCTTTTGGAGGGACAGTCCCGATTTTTAACAACTTGTCCCGCGTCCTGGGGCGTTTTAAAAAAGTCCCTATTTTTGGAAAGAATGCACGACAAACTAGGGAACGGTGGGAGATAGACCAATTTTTTAATCAAGAACCCCCTCCCCCCTGGTCAATGGTGTCCCACTTTACCAATGTTAAAATCTGGTCACCTTACTTTAACATGAATTTTAAGACTCTTATAACTGGAAATGTTCCTTGTCAAATTATTTTAAATTGATTTCTTTTTTGTTTGATTGAAAGGTACAGTAAATTAAAACATATTCAAAGAAAAATTAGTAGTCTTTTTTCAAAAAACAATCATATAGTTAAAAAAATTATGACAGGTAATATTTTATTACAGAGCAGTGTACTACATTTGTAATAATACATAAAAACTTCTCTGGTACCGTTATTTACCAACACATCTGAAGCCCCGATGAATCATTTTGAATTATCAATTCTTTGTCCACAATCTAGATATTGTATTTTTTCTTTTCTTTTGGATGATCGAGAAAGCAAAGGTTAGCCATAATACTTGGATGAAGAAAAATAATGAAAATAATCCAAACCCAAATAAGACATAGTTTATTTCTTTTAGTACTCTACAACTCTTAAGAGTAATCATAAAATAACGTAAAGCTATTCCTAGGTGTCTTGATGCTACATTTTGGTTTTGGTCATTATGTAGCAGGGTGAAGAAGGGAGGGGCCCCTAAAGGAAGAAGCTGCCCAGAATAGCTGTAAGTAGGCAGGCAGGCACCTCCCGGATCTCCCCTCTGTTACAATGAAAGCTAGAGGGAGCTGCTGGAGGCAGATATAATTGGCGGTAATGGACTGAAACTCACAAGAACCTTAACAGTGCAGGCTGGCAGAAGTGGGTAATTAGTGGTAATGAACAATGATTGACAGGGGAAGAGAGACTCTCCTGTCAATTCCTGGTGAGGCTATAAATACAGAAGGAGGACTTTTTGGATGGAGAGCTTTTGTGCAGGAGTGTTTGGAACCTGGAGGGGTTTGCAGTCTGCAGGAGGCTGGCAGTTAGGCCCATCAAGAACAACAGCAGACCAAGCCTGGCCCTGGGGGCATAGCTGAAGAAGATAAGCAGACTGCCAGCAGTGAGGGGCCTCAGCACTGGGAACGCTGGGCTGAAAGACCAGGGACGGCCCCTCTATTTCTGTGGAAGTCTGAGGTCCACCTGAAGGACTAAAACACCAGCTGTCTGTGCTTCCAAAGGACAGTGAGCAGAAGAAGGGCAGAGACAGCCCCCTTCTTTCTGTTCGGGCCTTTCTGGACTTTGCTTTCTGCTGCCTCAGAGATCTGCATCGAAGATCATTCTGCAGCCTCCAGTCTTCTCCAGAGGAAGGTATTGTTAAAAGGGAGAATGACTCCGGGTGCAATTTAGAACACGTCTGGGGGAGGCAGCAGAGTTATTTCTCTGCATGCTGTACATAGTTCTGAAATAAAGGCTCCTCTCCTTCCACCCAAGCTCTGCCAACTCAAGTAACAGCGGCCCTTGTAATAAACACTTACGGTATTCTATGACCCAACTCCTGTGTCAGTCTATTGGCTGAATGACACAGGCAGCACAAGCCTAGATCCTGTTTCCCTCCAGTAACAATTGTAAATAATACATATAGTTCTTTTTATAATTTTTTAAAATATGGTTTATTATCTGTAATTACACATTTTTGGATTTAAAAACAGTATATATATTTAACAGTACAGAGATCTTTTATTTATTTATTTACTTTTATACTTACCATGTCATGAATTCATAGGGAATGGGTTCCAGCAGCTCAGACTTCTTTCCGTTGGTTCTAAAACATGTGCTTCAATGGGCAGATCTAGCTGGCACTTCAGTTAAACCCAGGTGCCTTTTTTCTTTGGCTTCCTCCTTTTTTTTTTTGATCATTTACCTTTGTATGTTTTCAAAAGCTGTCTCAATCTTAGGGTGTTTAATGTGCTCAATATGAACACGAATTCTCTTAGCAAGAATCTTACATTTAACTTGTTTGTTTACAACAATGCTGACCACATCATGGGTAACATCGTACACTCATCCAGTACTGCCATGGTAACATTTGTGGGGAATTCTTTTTTGATCAGTGCCCATTCCCTAATGTCTACAATATTACCTTTCTTGTAGATTCCCATGTATGTAGCCAAAGGAAAAATCCCATGTTTTCTAAAAGGCCTAGAGAACATAAAATGGGTACCTTTTCTCTTTTCCTTTGGGTTGGTCATTTTGGTGTATTGCTAGAAGATTGTGGTTCTGGCCAAAAAGAAACAAAAACAAATATTTTAAAAGAATTATCACTGTTTTTGTAATGATAGTGTAATTATTCTGTATGCATTTTATCTGAATTTGATTTTGTTGTGTTATTAGTTTGGATTCCAGCAGTCTATTCCTCCAAAGTTCTTGAAGACATTAACAAATTCTCACAAGTATAAAAGCAGTGAGAAACAGACATCCCAACAATATAATAATTTTCTTCTTCAAAATCAGTACAGTGTTCTTAATTTTTTTAAATGCCTTATAGGTAATATTTTTGTTTTTGCTAATTTGGGAGGCTCACCTCAGCGAGGAGTGAACTGGGGGGCACACTTTAGTTCATCATATGGGTGACATTTATTTGTCTTTTTTTATCAGTATACATCGAGTATTATAATTTTAATACTGTTTCTTCCTTTCTTAAAATGTATATACATTTTTTGATACCCTCTACGGTATATATTTCTTATGCTTTACTTCACATCCCCATGACAATTTTGTAACTACCATTTTGTACTTCTTAATTCGTCACCTTTTTTCTCCCTGACCCTTATGCTATACCCTACATCCTCACGACTACTTTTCAACAACAAATTTGTATTTTTTAAATTCCCTTTTCACTCACCCCTTCCCATCTGTCAAACATCAAAATATCCTCTGTACCTATGAATTTGTTTCTGTTTTATTTACTTTGTTTTTTAGATTCCACTTAACAAACAAAATCTATTATATCTGTCTTTATCTATTTGACATACTCCACTCAGCACAATACCTTGCAGGTTTATCCAGGCTGCTGCAGATGGCAAGAACCCATTCCCATCCATGTCTGAGCAATATTCCATTGTATATATGTACTACCGTCTCTTTATCCATTCATCCATTGATGGAAACCCAGGCTGCCTCCACATCTTGGCTGTTGTAAACAACACTACAGTGAACATATAGATGAACATACTCCTCTCAAAGTAGTGTTTTGGGTGTGCAGATAATTACTCAGAACTTGGATTAGTGGGTCCTTCTTTGTCTCTTTTTTTCTTTGTTTTAAAGTCCATTTTGTCTGGCATACCAGACAAAAGTGTTTCTTTTAGGTAGCATATGTAAGGGTCTTGGTTTCTTATCTATTCAGCCACCCTGTTTTTTGATTGCAGTATTTAAAATAATTGTTGATAGATATGTAGGTATTGCCATTTATTATTCATATATAAATATATATGTATTTTTTATCTTAAAGAAGTCTCTTTTACAGTCCTTATAATATTGGTTTGGTAATGATAAACTTCTTTAGTTTTTTCTTATCTGGGAAGCTCTTTATCTGCCCTTCTATTCTAAATGATAGCTTTGCTGGGTAGAATAATCTTGGTCGTAGGTCCCTGTTTTTCATTACTTTGAATATTTTGTGCCAGTCTTGACTGGCTGCAAAGTTTTTGTTGAGAAATCAGCTGAAAGTCTTATGGAAGCTCCCTTGTAGGTAACTAACTGCTTTTCTCATGCTGCTTTTAAAATTCTCTCTTTGTCTTTAACCTTTGGCATTTTAATTATGGTGTGTCTTGTGGGTTTCTTTGGGTTCATCTTCTTTGGGAATGACTGTGCTTTCTGGGCTTGTAGGCTTATTTCCTTTGCCAGGTTAGGGAAGTTTTCAGTCATTATTTCTTCAAATAAATTTTCTAATTCCTGATTTCTTTCCTCTGGTAGTCTTATGATGATATAATGAGAATGTGTGTGCAGTTGGTGTTGTCCCAGAGGTCCTATAAACTATCCTCATTGTGTGTGTGTGGTGGTGGTGGTGGTGTGGGGGTGGGTAGGAGATTCTTTTTTTTTTTTTTTCTGCTTTATTTTATGCTACCTTAACTTCTGAATCCCTGAGTGAAACCTCTGCTATATCTAATCTACAGTTGATTCCCTCTAGTGCATTCTCCATTTCAATTAATATTTTATTTCTGACTGATTCTTGTTTATGTTTTCTATCTCCATTTTAATATTTTCTATCTCTTTGTC
>PVKE010009007.1:0-45996 GCA_004027555.1 Craseonycteris thonglongyai | reverse complement strand
AATATAAAACTGAAAATAACAAAGAAACAAAAACTCATGGACACAGTCAATAGTTTAGTGGTTCCCTGAGGGTAAGGGGGGAGTGGGATCAAATATATTATGATGGAAGGAGAACTGACTGTCTGGGTGGTGAGTACACAATACAACACATAGATGATGCATTGTAGAATCCTACCTGGAACCTGTGTAATTTTACTAACCAATGTCACCCAATAAATTTAATAAACTCCCTTCACATACACACACACATACATAGACACATGAATGGCCAAGGAACACTAACATATACTATCTTACTCCTCTTACTTTTGCATGCTAGCCAACAATTTACCTTGAAAATCATGACGCAGAAGCAAATTGAAATATAGGGTGACGTATAGTTACTTTTCTTTTTAATCCTTCCTTATTTTTCAGTAAGCCAAAGGTGGAGTGTAATGGTAGAATGTACTATATCGCGAAGTGAAATAAAAACAGTTCTGAGTTTGTTTTATGTGGTGTTTTCACTGTTTTGCTAAGTATTCATGTACGAGGTATGAGATGCAAATCATTCTGGTGATTTTGTGTATAAGTTAAATGTACTTAGATTTGCGTTTAAAATCAGCAGTGTACAATATAAAGATGGATGGCAACATTCATATTAATAATTTAAAATTTTAATGTTCCTTTACTTTGGATAATATTAAGTGGCAAATAAAAAAACTGTCTGGAGAGAGAAGAAAGAGAGAAACTGGAAGAAACAAAATTATATTTTCATAAATGCACCCTCAATGCACCTTTCCCCTGCTCTTTAAAAAAGAGCATCTCGGGAAAGCTGGGATGGCTCAGCAGGTTAAGCACTCTCTTTGAAGCCCCAGGAATCAAGGATCGAATCCCAGCCCTGGCCCATGCGGACCCACATGCTGAACTGGGGTGTGCCCCCAGTTCAGTTCTTGCTGGGACCTATGTGGGAGTCTCCTGGCCCAGTTCCTGCCCTGTGCAGCCCTTGTGCCCACCTGTGGAGTGAAACTATATGGAAAACTAATGTCAACTATGGAGACTGCTCTGGGCCCTCTCCCTTCTCTCTGTGTCTCTTTGTCTCTGTTTCTCTCTGTCAAAAATCAGTAACGTAAATCTTAAAAAAAAAAAAAAAAGAGCATCTCACATTTTCATTTTGAATGAAGTTTGACAAATTATGTAGGTGGCCCTGTGCCTGTACCAACATTAAACTGTGCACAAATGTCAACTTTCCTTTCCTGGTTCTTATGACTGTACACGAATGAGGATATGGCAGCCACTTAGAAAATACTGTCCCCTCACAGTATTCATTTAAGATGATCTTTAAAAAATGCAACAGTTTACAAACTATTTGACTGTAGAAACTATCTTTTATTTGCACTTTTAATACATACAAATTCTCTTCCTTATTGTCAGATTGATGTAGTATTTGTTACATGTGTATCTTAGAAGGTAGGATTTAATATTTTCAAGTCTAACAGGTATTATGAGTATCTGAGAGAGTAAGTAGAATATTTTGTGTAAGGTGAGATTCCATCATGTTTTATGATTTATCTATAGCAAGTATAAAGATGACTTAAGTATTAAAACTAAGAAAACATGTCTGTAATTCAATAATTAATTTTCTACAATTCTGAGAACTAGTATATTTTATTAAAGATGAGTTTGTAGCATCACGTTAAATTGTTGAAATGACTTACGTTCTTTAATGACATTAATGTTGTTGTAACTAAAATTGGCTAGAAAGCAGACTCTATTTTTCCTCAGTAAACATTTATAGCCTAAATGCCTTAGGATATTATGTTTCATAGCATTTGACTTATAATGAAGACCTTTTGAATTGCCCAATTTGGTGGGCCTTTACCAATTTTTGACAATTGCTCCATCTACTCCTATTTAGCATTATAAATTATAGAATAAAATAAAAGGTATACATCACATAAATAAGAATTATTTTTATTAATAGAAAACTGACTAATAAATACAAATTCAGTGACTAATCCTTAGTTACACTATTGTTTAGCTAACTGTTTCATTTTTCTCCTCTTCCTTTTTATCTGTATTCTACAATGGCACTCTGCCTATATTGTTATACATACTGTTAGAAAAGAAATGGGAGAAAGCTGGGATGGCTCAGGGGGTTAAACACTCGTTTTGCCGGGACTGGAGATTGAATCCTGGCCCTGGCCTGTGTGGACCCATATGCTAAACTGGGGTATGCTTCCCATGTGGGAGGACCCCAGTTTGGTTCTCACCCCCCAGTTTGGTCCTTGGCTCGAGGGGGCATGCCTTCCATGTGGGGGGCCCCCAGCCCATTTCCTGTCCTGAGCAGCCCCTGCCCAACTGTGTGGAAAGAAACCATGTCAAGGGGAAGCTGGGATGGCTCAGTGGGTTGAGCGCTTGTTTTGCAGCCCTGGGGACCGAGGATTGAATCCCGACCCAGGCCCGTATGGACCCATATGCTGAACTGGGGAGTGCCCCCAGGTCAGTTCTCACCGGGGTGAAGACCCTGGCCCAGTTCCTGCCCTGTGCAGCCCCGCACCCACCTGTGGAATCAAACTATGTGGAAAAACCAATGATGTGCAACTATGGAGACTGTTCTGGGCCCTCCCCCTTCTCTCTCTCTCTCTCTCTCTCTCTCTCTCTGTCAAAAACAATAAAAAATAAATCTTAAAAAAAAAAAAAAGAAAGAAAGAAACCATGTCAAAAACTGATGATGTACAGCTATAAAGACTGCTCTGGGCCCTCCCCCTTCTCTCTGTCTCTGTCAAAAACAATAAAATAAATCTTAAAAAAAGAAAGAAAAGAAATGGGAAGATATTTGCTCACTTGATTGTTTAATCATTCAATCAAAATATGGTTATGAACTACCAGAATCTAGTCTATTTTTGGAATAAGCAAAGGTTAAAAATTAAATTTTAAGAATTGCAGATGGTCTCCAATACCAGTCAGTCAAAAAATCAAATTAATTATATTGTGTTCCTTATATTTCAGGCATTAGGGACTCAAGAGTTCTTGCTTACAGGGAGCTTTCTTTTTTAGTGGTAAAGACATACAATACACATGAATGTGTGCTTGAAGTTAGTGGTCAGAGAAGGCCCTGCTGAGAGTTCACATTGAGCTGTACCCTGTGTATAGGATGGGGTGTTCACACACTTGGATCCCTTCCTTCTCTTGAAACCAGCCTTGCATCCTTCTACTTTTCCAGCTCTCATGCTGCCAGCTCCTCCTGAGTTGTCCATCTCAAATCCTGATTCTCTTTATGTGTATGAACATTATAATCTTAAAATATAATTTAGAATATTATAATTCTAAAGATTTATTTTTATTGTTTTTGATAGAGAGAGAGAGTCAGAAAGAGAGAGAGAGAGAGAGAGAGAGAGAGAGAGAGAGAGAGAAGGGGGAGGGTCCAGAGCAGTCTTCATAATTGCAATTTTTCTACATAGTTTCGCTCCACAGGTGGGTGGGGGCTGCACAGGGCAGAAACTGGCATGGTGATGGTGGGGGGCTCCCACATTGGAGGCATGTCCCCGCAAGCTGGGGACCTCCCACATGGAAAGCTTGCCCCAGTGAGAACCAAACTGGAGGCACACCCCAGTTCAGCATATGAGTCCACATGGGCTGGGGTTGGGATTCGATTCTTGGACCCTGGGGCTGTAAGACCAGTGCTCAACCTACTGAGCCATCGCAGCATCCCTGGGGCTTGCTTTCTAGATAGATTCATTTCTCAATCGAGACTGATTCAAAACCTTTTTGGGTACCGGTAATAAATTTTTGAGAATAGGGAGAAAGATTTAGACACTGCTCCCAGAAGAAATAAACATGCTCACAAATCTTATATTTTTAGGGGATTAAAAGAACCTGTTGAAGACTACTCATGGAAGCTTTAAGGACACATGGATCCCAAGTTGAGCACTCCTTCTTTTCCTACTGTCTCTGGCCAATTTCAACTACATCTATGTACCTATGGAATTAGCCATACCAAGAACTCTAATCTGTGTCTTCAGCTCAGCCTCAGCTTTCTGTGTATGTGACTGCCTCCCAGATATTTCCACTGCATGTCCCAAAGTCACCTTGATTCAGTATGTTCAACAGGGAATGAAAACACGTATCCCCCATTCACCATCGTAACTTTTCTGCCTTTGCAACTTCTGCCTCCTCCTACATGTTCTGTCTTGGTAAACATCAGCACCATTCACTGAGCTATGCATCAACTAGCTACCATAACTTTTTCCAAGGAGCTGCCGTATCAATCATCTTTTCTTCATTTTCAATGCTACATTTTTTCTACTCCTACTCATTGCCTTTATTTACGCTTTTTCATCTCTTTCTTAGATATTATCAAAGTGGAGTGGCATAGATTTGAAGAATGTGGTAAATACTTAGAAAAGCCACTCAGAAATATGGGTTGAGTTTGCTGATCTGGGACGACTCAATAGTATTAGTAATCCAGCCAGCTCTCATTAAGTAGAAATTCCCTCCCTCTTTCCTGATTTAAACCAAAATGCAAGAGTTAATAAGTTATTAATGGATAATGTTTCTCCCACAACTTGAAGGTAGTTATTAATTTTCTCATTGCCTTTTTATTGATCAGTTAAACAAGTTCTCACCCTTTAATTTTCACTTATTTTTATCTGTATTTATATCTTTTGAATCCTTTCAATATTTTCCTCATACATATCAATGTTTATCTCACAATTGGATGTTGGATACTGGTAATTTAGTCAATTCAACAATTATATATTCTTTGTCCTCAAATAATTGGAGATCTTATGGTATAAGGTGGTGAGGAAATGCTGATTAGATTTACACATGATATAATTAGGCAAAACAATTTAAGGCAATACAACATAGAATGTAATAAAAATGCTGAAAAAAAAATATAGTCAAGCAGCAACATGTATGGCATTGAGATGAGTAGATGACTAAGCAAGACCAATCATGAACAGTTGATTAAGGGTTAACTGTATGCAGATCAATAATTTTTCATTTTAGGGAAGTTTTAATGACAGTTCAAAGAATGCTTACCTGAGCAGACTCCTTTCCTATGATCCTTCCATATGTGCTTTTGTCTTCAGCTGTGCTTTCAGGAGACCCCTTGAGGAAGGAGCTGTGCTCTGATTTCCCCCCAAGAGGCATGATTTCTGGGGGCTTCTACCTCTCACTTGCACAGGAATGGTTTTGGTCTCATGTGTTTCACACATTTGTCTTCTCAGTAAGATTGCATTAGAATACAGAGTTCCAGGAAAGAAAAAGAAGGAAAATCATTGTTATGGATATTAAATAAAGTTACTCTCTACATAAATATTCTTTTTGATTGTTTGGGTTTATCTGTCAAAAATCAGAATATTAAAATTCTATTCTAAACAGGATTATTTATGTTGACTATATAAATGTCTGATGTATGTGTCTGGGTTGAGAGTTCTAAGATTTACAAGATTGCACTGCTTGGATCTCAAGCAAAAAAATTTTTCCATTTTTCCTAGTTGTAATTATGTAAAATAATAGACTTTAAATTAGATTAAAAAAAAAAAATACCCGAGACAATGTCTGGCCCACCTTTCTGACTTTGGTAAGTTAAAATTATTTACATTTTAAAGATGTCAGATCTAAGCCTCAATAAATGACTTGTCCAAGATGTTATGACAATGAGTGCCAATAAAAATTAGATATTTCATGTAAATTTGTATAGATTTTGCATTAAATGTGATTGAGTATTCACATATTTGGCACTTTGCTGATTAATAGCAAAGAATAACAACTCAGTGGATTAAATTTCTACAATTTTAATGTAGGGGTAACATATTACTTAATTGCTAGCTGTCATCATTTTTTTTTTTATTTCATTAATGAATATTTTCTTTCCACTTTTGATAATAGAAACTGGCTCTTATTTTGTGGTTACAGATCCCTTCAGCCACCTAAAAGAAGCCTATATGCTTTCTTACTTCAGGCAGATATTAGAAGTCATTTTACATCTTTTCTTTTTCTAGTGTCACTTGCTAATCATAATATCTCCTAATTAAATCTTATTTTTGCTCTTCTGAGGCTTATCCTATCAGCTACCCCTCTCTTTGCTCTTTATGTTGCTCTCATTTACCTCTCTCCCAGTTACTTCCTCTCATTCACCAAAGAGTAACCAACTAGCTAAATGTCTTTCTATCCTAAATGTTGCCATTATCCTGGGTGACTTCCAGATCCCCATATCATTTTCTAAAAATTTCTTGACTTTTTCACCTTCACTGACCTTCCTTTGCACTTCATTTCAGCTAGCCTGATAGCTTGGAAATCACCAAGAATTGTTCCACCTCTGACTGAAAAACAAAATCCCGCTTGGGACCCATACACCAATCTTTCCAGATGCATTATAGACATGGTCCCAGTCTATGTTCTTTCACCTTATAGGGAATTTCTGGCTGAGACAACCAACTATATACAAAAGATTCATATTCTCCTTCCTTAATGTAGAGGTATTTGCTAGGAAGTGGCTGCCCAGCCAGTTGTCATCTTTCTTAGGTTATGTTGCATTTATGTGGGGGCACTAATTCACCAAGGATTCTAAGTACACATGATATGTGATAATTCCAAGTCCAGGTGGTTAAGAAGCAAGTGTACTTTCTCCAGTCTCCTGGCTAAATACCATGCCCAGGGGGGATCTGGGAAAGCATATGTTGAAGGTATTTATTAGGTCATCAGTTCACCTTTGTCCCTGTATATTGGAGCAGAATCCCTCATCTATCCTAAGCAAGAACACACAAATGAGTAAGTTATTGTATTAAATCATTAGGATATTGGTGTTTACAGTAGTCAGCATTTCCCTGATTATTATTAATAACTAATTATCTACATCCTTCTACCGATTTCTTGAAGGCTGGTGTTCCTTAAGGCTCTCTATACAAGGCCCTTCTTTTTTGTAGGCTGGGGTGTCCAATTTTTTGGCTTCCATGGGCCACATAGGAAAAAGAAGAATTGTCTTGGGCTACACATAAAGTACACTAAAACTAATGTTAGCCAGTGAGCTAAAAAAAAACACACAAAAAATTCTCATAATGTTTTAAGTAAGTGTACGAATTTGTGTTGGGCCATATTCAACACTGTTATGGGCTGCGTGTTGCCCACAGGCCGTGGGTTGGACAAGCTTGATATAGGCTCATTTCTTCCTATGGCTAAAAGCTTATTCTGTATGCAGATGACTCCCCAAATTTTGTCTTTGAGTCCTGTCTTCCTCCTAAGCTTCAGAGACTTATTTCCAATAGCCAGCTAAATATACATATTTCTTTACTCACAGCACTAAAAGTCAGTATGTCTTGAAGTGACAATATCTCCTATGCCAGCCTTCTCTTCTTCTATAAAACATTGGAAATGACACCATCACCCACTTACTGCCTATAGTGGAGATTGGGTATTTGACTACTCCCTCTCTCCTTTGTAACCCTACTATCCCTTATTTATTGAAGGCACCCTCATCCATTGTGTGGATCATTATGACAGCTTTGAAATTGGTCTACCTGCCTTCAGTTATAACGCCTTCAATTTATTCTCTACATTAGAGGCTGAGTGGTTGTTCTTACATGTTAATTTTTTCATGTTACTCCCCTACTTAAAAGTCTTTCAGGGATTATGACCCCAAATTGCCAAAGAAATCTTGAGAAAGAAAAACAAAGCTGAGGCATCACTTTCTCTGATTTCAAACTATATTACAAAGCTACAGTAATTAAAACAGTATGATATTGGCACTAAAACAAACGCAATGATCAATGGAACACAATAAAGAGCCCAGAATAAACCTACGCATATGTGGTCAATTAATTTATGACAAAGGAACCAAGACCGTACAGTGGAAAAAGGACAGTCTCTTCAATTAGTGGTATTGAGAAAATTAGACAGCCACACGCAAAAGAACTGAAGCACTATTTTACACCATGCACAACAATTAGCTCAAAATGGATTAAAGGCTTGAACAAAAGCCCTGAAACCATAAAACTCATAGAAGAAAACATAAATAATAAGCTCTTGACATGGTCTTAGTGATGACTTTTTTGGATTTGACAACAAAAGTAATGGCAACAAGAACAATGATAAACAAGTGGGACTGCATTAAACTAAAAGGCTTCTACACAGCAAAGGAAACCATTAATCCAAAAACGGCAATCTGCTAACTGGGGGAAAAATTGCAAATCATATATCTTTTAAGGGGATAATATACAAAATACACGAAGAACTCATATAACTCGATAGCAAAAAAAAAACCCCCCAAAACACACAAAAAACCCAAACATTAATTAAAAAATATGCAAACGATCTGAATAGTCATTTTTTATAAAGAAGACATACATATGACCAATAGGTACATACAGAGGTACTCAACATCTCTAATCACCAAGGAAAAGCAAATCAAAGCCACAATGAAATATCACCTCACACCTGTTAGAATGGCTATCAAGAAGACAAGAGATAAGTTTTGGCAAGGAGGTGAAATAAAGGGAACTTCTATGCACTGTGGATGAGAATGTAAATTGGTGCAGCCATTGTGAAAAATAGTGTGAAGGTTCTTCAAAACGTTAAAAATAGGGGAAGTTGGGATGGCTCAGCAGGTTAAGCGCTCGCTTTGTAGCCTTGGAGACCAGGGATCAAATCCCGACTCTGGCTCATGTGGACCCATATGCTGAACTGGGGTGTGCCCCCAGCTCAGTTCTTGTCGGGGCCTATGTGGGAGGCTCCTGGCCCAGTTCCTGCCCTGCATAGCCCCGTGCCCACCTGTGGAGTGAAACATATGGAAAACTAATGGCAACTATGGAGACTGCTCTAGGCCCTCCCCTTTCTCTCTGTCTCTCTCTCTGTCAAAAAAAAAACAATAATAAAAAAAAAAGTTAAAAATAGAACTGCCATATGATCTAGCAATCCCACTTCTGGGTATTTATCTGAAGAACATGAAAACACTAACTTGAAAAGATGTATGTATGGATACAAGAGAAAAAGACTCTCAGGGTTCAGGAGAACAAAAGAAATTTCAATTAGTTGTTAGGTTACCCTATGGGTTCACACTAATTCTTGGAGTTCAGTTGATGATTTGGAGAAAATAGTACATTTGAAATTGAAATGAAGACAACTGGAAGAAAGGTGATAAATAAAAGATTTAGAAATAATGAAATGGAGCAAGGCAAAGAAAAACCCCCTCCCCCCTTTTTTTTAGCTCACTGAATTAAAGGGGGGTTGGAAAAGGGGAACCTTTTATACAGTGAGCAGCAGGAAAGGTGGTATAAAAATCCTCATTAATTTTGTTGTACCAGATCTCCTGTTCATTGATACGCTATTGAAGTACTCTGACAGATCTCTTTTAAGTTACAAGCATCCACAAAGCAGCTGGGAGTAAAGGCAGACGCCCAAAGATATGTGTGCATACTAATGTTTCCTACTTTAATAGTTCTGGCATTCTTTTGAAATAAGTCCTTTGGATATTTTTCTATTGTTTACTTTGATAAAATTGTGAATGTTTTATGATGTATTTCTTCACATCTTCTTATGTGCTTTGAACACGCAGTGATATGCTGTAGAAGCCAAGAGGAAAACACAAGTGCTTCCTAAGTAATGAATATCAAAATATAGTCATTAAGTTTCAAAGACCTGTTTTATAGGCATTATCTATAAAAGTGAATAACAGGTTGTAAAGAATGGTCTGCTTTGTTATTTAAAATAGTAGAGTATTAAGAAATAAGGGGAAGCCAGAATGGCTCAGTGGGTTAAGCCCTCACTTTGTAGCCCTGGGGACCAAGGATCGAATCCCAGTCCTGGCCTGTGTAAACCAATATGCTGAACTGGGGTGTGCTTCCCATGCAGGAGGCCACCAGTTCTGTTCTCACCCCTTGGTTTGGCCCCTGGCCAAAGGGGGTGAGCCTCCCATGTGGGAGAACCCCAGCCTGGTACCCACCCTGCGTGGCCCCCGCCAACCTGTGTGGAACAAAATCATGTTATGGAGACTGCTTTGGGCCCACCCTGTTCTGTCTGTTTGTCTCTGTCTCTGTCTGTCTCTGTCTATCCCTGTCTCTGTTTGTCTCTGTTTCTGTCAAAAAATAATAAAAGAAATCTTGAAAAAAAGAAATAAGATACTCAGTTTTAAATGTAGTTGATATTGTATTTGTATTTTGGTCGCTATAGAAAATTATTTACAAGATAATGTTGGACTGAGGGAAGAGTGGATGCTGTAGTACTGAAGTTGCCAAAAGAATCCTTTGTGCATTGACACAGTTCAAGGAAGTCAGCAGACCTGTAGCATGTTGCTTACTGATCTCTGAAAAGACCCCGGCTAGATTCTCAATGACCTAGGGGTGCTGCCTTTTACTGCCCTGGGTCCTTCTTATCGGAAATGCCTCCCTATTTCTATTTGTTTCTGTACTCTAATTGTTATGCTTCTGTTATAGGTGATATCTCATTGTGGCTTTGATTTGTTTTAAAGCTAACTTAAAAAAAATTATCTTTTGAAGTCTCACAATTGATTCCTATCCATAATGATCACACAGAAAATACATGTTAGTTGCCACTTTCACAGCAGGCTCATTAACCTGGGAAGTGGGTAAACTATAAGAACATTTTAGAGTTAATATCCCATTTTCTTATGTTGGTGCACATAATTAACATGCTTTTCCTGCCCTAGGTAGTTATCTGCACATATTTCTTCTGCAGAACTTGGAGAACTACCAACTGCATGTTTTAACATGGGGTATAAGGGTTAGTCAGGGTTCTTCAGAGAAACAAAACCAATAGAAGATTTTATAAACACAATAAAGAGATTTATTTAATGTATCAGCTCAAGTGATTTGGCAAGCTGAGAAGTCACATGATTTGCTATCTGAAGCTGGAGACTGAAGAAAGCTGATGGTGTTGTTTGAAGGCCTGAGAGCTGGTGGGCTGATAATGAAGACTCCAATCTGAGTTAGAAGGCCTGAGACCCATGCATACCAAGGACAGAAGATCAATGTTCCACATCAATCAGTCAAGCAGGGAGTGACTTTAATACTCCTCTACCTTTGTTCTATGCAGGCCCACAGTGGGAAGGGCCATCTGCTTCACTTAGTTCACCAGTTCAAATGCTAATTTTTTTCTGGAACACCCTCACAGACACACCAGAAATGATGTTTAACCTGCTATCCAGGAATACCTTGGTTCAGTCAAAATGACACATAAAATGAACCATCACAGCTATCCAACCATGATGCCGCCTTCTTTCCAGAACTTGATTTCAGTTCCGTGCTATTCAACCAGACACTAAGTCATGCTATACATAGTTAACTTTTAATAGATTTCCTAACTAAACCATGTCCTGGTTCGTAGCCACTTATCCTGGAGTAGATTTATGTCTTTTCTTTTTTTTTGATAGAGAGAGAGAGAGAGAGAGAGAGAGAGAGAGAGAGAGAGAGAGAGAGAGAGAGAGAGAGATCAGAGCAATCTCCACAGTTGTACTATGTCACCAGTTTTCTATATAGTTTCACTCCACAGGCGGATTCGGACTGTGCAGAGCAGCAACTGGACTGGGGGCTTCCCACATGGTAGCCACTCCCTGATGAGAGCTGAACTGGGGGCACACCCAGTTCAACATATGGGTCTGCACAGGCCAGGGCTGGGACTCTATCCTCAGACCCTGGGGCTGAAGAGTACTCAACCTGCTGAGCCATACTGGCATCCCTTTCTGTCTTTATCTTACTATATCTCTCTAGATGGGATCATGGCGGCTACCATAAATTAATTTGTTCCATGAATTCAGCCTACATTCTCTTAGGCAACATCTTTTTGTCACTCTCAAAGGACTTATCGGTACTAAATTTCTGGGCACACAGAAGGCAGAACAGAAATACAGAATGATGTTTGCATGTTTAATTGCCTGGATTCAGATTGTATTCAAGTAGTTAAGAATTTGACAATTAGAGGAGCTTGCCCTGGGGCTTGCAGTTCAATGGGTCCCTCCCATCCATCTCAGGAACGTCTGGGGTGGTCAGGTCATGTGAGAACCAAAGGAAACCAACCTGGTGAGGAACAAATAGAATGCTTCTAAATATCAGGTCATTAATATTATTAATGTTTATTATTTTGCCTAAGATTTGTTGAGTACTTACTCTCTGCCAAATACCAGAGTCAAGGCCCTTATGTTTAACAATAACTATGGAGAAAGTACTATTATCTCTATTTTTCAGATAAGGAAATTAAGGCTTAGAGTATTAAGCAACTTGTTCAAAGTCACAGAACTTGCTTGTATGGCCTTTGAGTTGTCAGGATTTGTAGGAAGGTCTATCTAAATTTATAGCACATGGTCATGACCAGGAAGATAAGCTTTGTTATTAAGTAGCACTTGAGAAATGATGGACTCAACTGCTGTCTGAGCGCAAATCTCTCAGTCACATTGCTCAGAGGATTGGTTGTCAGTGGCTGCCTTTCCCCTCCTGAAGTCAGTCCCCTCCCCCAGCTTGCCCTTAGGCATTTATTTAACTCTGCTCCAAGCTTTTAGGCATGTTTCCTAGAAATATTTCCAGTTTTAGGTTGACTATCCTTGTTCTATATTCCCTTCTAAGGTATAACGCCAGCTTGATCTGAAGGAGTGACTTTTGCTTTAGCATTCCTGTTTCATAAGAGTAAAGTAACATCTGAAATTTCTTTACACAATTCTTGTATAACCTACACTGACCCCTATCCCCATAAAGGATATAAACTTACATGAGCTTAGTTATTGTTACCAGGGTGATTTTAAAAAATTTGTATGCATATGTGTGTATGTAAGAACAAAGATAAAACATGGTAAATCGTTGTTAACCTTAAGATCTCTTCATTTTTCTTCAGTAATTGCACAAGAGTCACATGTGAAACTAATTACATAAGGTCACACTCAATATGCACTGGTTAAAATACTTTGGGTTTACGTTATTCATTAAAAGACTGAGCATGGGGGAAACGTTGATTTTTGTAAAAGTTATTTCCAAAACGAGTCAAATAACTATTTTAAATCACTATAGATTGGGAGTCTTTCTATTTCAATGAAATGATTCTCTGAAAAATGCACATCTTGTTTTGTTTACAGAGGTCTCTTGTGTATTTTGTTTGGCCTTTTCTACTCCACTCAGCAAATTGGTTTTTACCCAAATGTTTTATATGTGCTGTATTATTTGACCATCTGTTGTTTTGGACACATTGTTTTTCTCTCTAGGTTTTATTTATTTATTATTTTTAAAGTTGTCTCTCAGTGAGTTGTCCATTTAATGATTATAGAGATTTCTTATTTGCATGTAAAGACAATTTATTGTCCTTTAAAGGATCATCTTTGTCCTACTTGGCAAATATGCACAATTCTTAGTTTATGTGTTTTCACGAAAAGCCATCAGTCCTGGGTAGTAGATTGCACTGAAGGTTGGTAGGAAAAAAATGCCACAGTACTCAGAAAGCTTGGTGGGTGAGGCACAGAGTAGGAAGACTGAGGCTACAACGAGATAAAGCAAAGTGAGTTAACACTAAATATGAGAAAAGCAAGTACCATAAGTTCAGAGGATGAAATTGACACTGGAGTCAAGGGATGGTGACCTCAGTCAAAGGTGTCGTGGAAAGAGTTGGAATGAAGACCTGAAGGTGGTGGGGTAATTAGGACAAGAGACCATGGGATAGGATTTAACAGAACAATAATATGGAGACTAGGAAGAGTCTCAGAGTCTAACAACAATTGGCGATTCCTCATAGGTGCTTTATGTGGATATAATTCCTCATCTATGGAAAAGAGAAGGATAATGTCTGGAAGTTGGGTGGTACTCCTCAATCTAGAGAAAGGCATGGCACTGATGTTTTTTTCTTTTTGGGCGGTGGGGGAAGTGAGGGGGAGATAAATCATTTCAATAAGGGAAAGGCCAAGTCCTTATGGGATACTGACTTCTTGACTGGCATAGTCTGAAGAATATTTGATAAGGTTGACTTGGGAATTATAGCATAAAATAAATACCAAATGTCAGTATTTTTGATGCCCAATATCAGCTAAATTATCTATGATCAGGAATTTTAGCTAAACATATTTGCCCACCTTTTGTGTAAGTAATATTGGGTTTTGCTTTCAATAATCTTAAAATTGATTTCTACAGTAAATAAAGAGGGAACCAGGAAATTACTATATAAATTCCAGTTTGAGGCTAGTAGTTGCATGAAAATAAGCAGTCCATTTTCCCTACACAACCCATTCCTAATTAGCACTCATCATCCTCACTGTATCAGCAAACTCAAATTTTGATGGCAAGATTAGAGTTACCAGCCACTTGATGAGGTCAACAATATGATTCATGGATGTAAAACAGGCAATTTTTGGAAAGACCAGGTGCTGGTTTATGCAGCTCGTTTGAGGAGAGACAGAGCAGATGGCTCAAAAAGGCAGACTTTGGAACACTATATGTGGATCTTTCCATAAACATGAATAGTTCTTGAAAAATTTGTTCAGTTTACTGGATGTGGTAGCTTTCTTCCCCATCAGGGATGAATGTTTCCATTCAGCAATGTCAAAAGACTAAATCTCACCATTAGTTTTGGAAATCTTGAAGAGCAGAGCTATAAAAGAGGCATAAGTGTTTTCTTCTTTTAAGAGATATTTGAAACTCTGGCAGGGGTCTTGAACTATAATTTCTATCAATTGAGATGCATTCATGGAAAAGAGGTTATTGTGTAACCTAATGGGATTCTGGAACAATGACCTAATGTCAGTATTATAATACAAAGTTAGTAAACTTAGACTTTATTTCTCCCTTTCCTACTAATTGAACTTACTTGATGACCTTAAATGAGTCATTTAAGGTTTTTGTACCTCAACTCTTCCTTTTGAAAATCCAAACTAAGTTGACATATAGCATAAATGAGAGTTTATTTCTAATCCCAGGATCATCAGGTATTTTGTATATACTTATAATATTGTCTGTCTACCAAATAAATGGAAAAATTAGTTAGATTTCAGTAGAATCAGGCATGGAAAAGTCAAAACCTGTTTACTTCTCATTTGAAACAGATCTATGAGATAAAGTTTGTTATTTATTGTTTTTTCTCTGCTAAAGTGTCAGTTTTCTTGAGTAAAACGAAATTATTGTTTTTTCATTCATGTTATTTTTCAAGCATCATTTGAATTCGCTTATTATATTATTATTCTGAACAAATAATGTGTTTTCATATAGGCCCTTCCCTTGAATATTTTATAAGCAGAATATGTCTTTAAATGGAGGCCATGGGAATGCTGGGATGGCTCAGAGGGTTAATCACTTGCTTTGCAGCCCTGGGGTTGAAGGATCAAGTCCTGGTACTGGTCCTGGCCCCTGCCTGTGTGGACCTATATACTGAATTGGAGTGTGTTTCCCATGTGGGAGGCCCCTGGCCTGATTCAGACCCTGTGTGCCTGCCCCTGTGCCCCTCCCTCATCCCCCATCCCCTCCCCTTTTCCCTCTCCTGCTCCTCCCTGCCCCTTTACCCGCTCCTGCCCACCTGTGTGGAATGAAACTATGTTGAAAACTGATGATGTACAACTATGGAGACTGATCTAGGCCTTTCCCCTTTTCTCTGTCTCTTTGCCTCTATCTTTCTCTCTGTCAAAGCAATAAAATAAATCTTAACTAACTAAATAAATGGAGCTGGTGGTCCATCATTTAAAAGGATTCAACCCCAAAATTTCTTTCTAAAATTGAGTATAATATTTCTCAAAAAATTATTTTGAACAAAGTTAATATAAGATTTTATAAAATTTGCCTGAGTTTTTATCATTAAAACACTAATTCAGGTTCTTGTGTTAATTTCAGGATGATGATATATCAATGGAAAAAGGAGGACCCTTATTACAAAGAGTGATCTCTACATTAAATCATTGATTGATTGGGTTAGTTTATCCCTTATGTAATGAAATTCTTGATTCTAATTATACATAACTTAAACATAATTTAATTAACTGGTTTTATGTGAAATTGGACATCAAATTTGGCTGCTTACTGGAATCACCTGAGGAGATTAAAATTTGATGCAGAGGTCTTTCCTCTATATATTGTGATCCAAGTGGTCTAGATTTGGCTCTGGTATCATGAGTTGTTAAATTAATTAAACAAGGAGGCCATTAGTTTGATGTGGCTCTAACGCTAAGGCCGCTTATATAAACAAACCAAAATCTAAGCCTGTAAATGCTCAGAAAAGACAGACATTGAAATCTGAATTGTACTTGTCTTCGTGTCCTCCTTGGTCAGTAAATTTCTTAAATCTTTATAGGATGCCACTTTTGTCAAGAACTGAGACAGCTGGTTATCATTCCATACTGGCTCAGTGAATGCAAAGTGTGGTGTCAAATCTTTTCACTGAGACTTCATCAATCAGGTCTGAGGATTTGTGAGGAGTTGGATTTATGTTAACTCACCAATTCCCAAATAATATTATGACTACTGTTACATACATCTCAGCTGGAGTCATTCCTGGAATAAAATAATATCCACATAAACCATTTGAATTGCTGTTGCTTTGAATTTACGTAGTATCAATAGATAGTTCAGGGTGAAGATTAAGATAGGAGCTTTCATCTCCAGCAGTACTTTAGAATCTCCTATGGAAAAGTATATATTTAGGCCCTGCATGGGTTCTACAAAATCAGAATATCTGGAATAAAGGTTCAGCATCAATATTGTTTAAAAAGTTTTGCAGGTAATTTACCGTATTTTCCGGCGTATAAGACGACCCCCTAATGTTTAGGCCTATATTCGCTGTATAAGACTACAGCGCGAATATAGGCCTAAACCTATGCTTTAACTGTAAAATTAGGGGGTCGTCTTATACGCCCGGTCGTCTTATACGCCGGAAAATATGGTATATGCAAATTCAGGATTGAAAATTGCCACTGTTGCCATTGTATATTTTTTGCTCCTTTGTCAAAAATTTTCCAGATATCTGTGGGTTTATTTCTGGGTTTTTTATTGTGTTCCATTGAACTGTATGCCTATTTTTCTGCCAATACCAAGTTTTGATTATCGATGCTTTGCAGTATAGACTGAAGTCAGGGAGTGTGATGCCTCCAGCCTTATTCTTTGTTCAGACGTTTGCTTTGGCAATTCGGGATCTTTTGTGGTTCCATATGAATCTGATAATTTAAAAAATCTATTTTCTGAAAGAATGTCTATGGGATTTTGATTGGAATTGCATTAAATCTGTATATTGCTCTGGGTAATATGGCTATTTTAACTCTTTTCATTCTCCCAATCCATAAACATGGAATATCTTTCCATTTCTTTGTATTTTCTTCAATTTCTTTTAATAGTGTCTTATAGTTTTCCATGTATAAGTCCTTCACATTCTGTGTTAAGTTTATTCCTAAGTATTTTATTCTTTTCGTTTTGATTGCAGAAGTTATCCTTTCTCTCATTTCTTTTTCTGAATGTTTTGGCTGTTGATTTGGACTGATGAAACTTTTTTGGTTGTAGAGAATTGGCTGACTTCCATTGTGCACTCTGACGCTTTGTATCAGGGTAGTATTGGTACATTCATGTTTCATCACCAGTGATAACATGGACTAAAACATTATCTTGCCTCTCTTAAAGGTCTTGGAAAACTTTGACTCTCCTTTACTTTTGTTCATTGGTGAGCTCCTTTGGAACCATTTTTGCACACATCTGTCTCATGCCAAGATTTTCAGTTAAGATTTTCTTAACTGGGGGAAGCCGGGACAGCTCAGCAGGTTAAGCACTTACTTTGCAGCCCTGGGGACCAAGGATCAAATCCCAGCCCCAGCCTTTGTGGACTCATATGTTAAAATGGGGTGTGCTTCCCAGGCAGGAGGCCCCTAGTTTGGTTCTTACCCCCCAGTTCAGCCCCTGGCTCAAGGGGGCATTCATCCCATGTGGGAGCCCCCCAGCCCAGTTCCTGCCCTGCACAGCCCCCGCCCACCTGTGTGGAACAAAACCATGTCCAAAACTGATGACATACAACTATGGAGACTGCTCTGGGCCCTCCACCTTCTCTCTGTTTCTCTCTGTCTCTGTCTCTATCAAAAATAATAAAATAAATATTTAAAAAAAAAGGATTTTTCTATTTCTCTGTTGATGTTTACTTGATCTGCTATGCTTCTCACAGTCAGCTGGCCATTTTTATGCACAATTTGATGAATTTTTGCAACACTTTCATCAATTCTGCTCCTTACTGGCTGCTCTGACCTCTCTTCCTCAATAATGCTTTCTCTTCTCTCAGACAAAAGTTTAATTCATTTGTACACCGCCTTTTCAACATGGAATTATCCCCATAAACTTGGATTAACAGGTACCTGATTTCACTTCCACTCTTGCCATGTTTAACAAGAAATTGAATATTTGTTCATTGCTCAAATTCAAGCTCCAACTTTCTTGCAATGACACACATGCAACAATAATGAACACCACTCTGCAAGACACCACCACGTGTCAACACAAACACAACTGTGAGACACTGATATACCAAGGTTATGAAACCTTGCTGAATTGTTTGTACAGTGCTGCCAATGTAAGCACATGGTGGCAAATTCATGAGCTTACTTGGCAGACCTCATAAGCTTGCACATAGCTAACTAAATATCTGTAGCTATATGTATCTTTATTTATTTAGAAAATAAACTAGAAAGCAAAATTTTAAAATATTGGTTGTGATTGTTCATGCATGAAAGGGACCATTGAAATCTAAAAACTTGTAGGTATACCAGATACTAAGAAAATATTAACCATCTCTGAGGTCACAAATACCAAATGGGGAAAGATGCTGATACAAAAATCACAGTGTAGAATGGAAGTCCAGGGCTAGAGAAATCAGGGATGAATTAGTGACTGGTGTGGGAGGACAGAGGAGGTCAAGAGGTCTGTTTATCTTTAAACTTGGATTTCTGAGCCATGTGGGATAATTGTGTATGGGGGTGTTTTGGTCTGCTTGTAAAGATGATGTGTCAGGGGGAAAACAAGCATGCCATATCCCTTATTTTTTCCATGCTGTATTCACCCTGCTACCTGGAATACAGCCTGGACAACATGTATTAATCATTTAAGGTACAGTTTAAAGATGATCAGTTCTCTCTACCTTTCCGGAATCCTATCATCTCCCCATTCCACTCCTTTTTCTCATGTCTCTCTATTTGCTGCCCCTAGCTATTTAAGCATGTCTATTATAGCATTTAATAGGTACATTTAAATTACTATTCGTTTTTCTATTTCTTTTTTTTGGATTATGAATCTGTTGAAGGCTATGATTTAATCTTATGATTTTCAGTTCCTAGAATGCAACTTGAGATACAGTGACTTCTTAATAAAGTTTATACATGTCAATAAATCATAGTTGTTTTTTGTTGTATAGCATTAAATGTTCTGGCATGATGGGTGCTTTAGGAGTCTGATAATGGCTAGTTCAAAAGTCTTCAATACTTTAGTTTACATTTTTGAAGTGATATTTAAAGAACATGAGTATATTTATAGTCTCTATGACTAAAGTACTTAGAACATTTAATACAATTACAAATATTTTATATATACATATTTAATTCATTGCAAGCCTTTTTGACCACTCTGTGAAAGAATTACAATTTTCAGTTATAGAGAATAAAATCAGCGTGTAAAATTTTCATTGCTTGCCCTTTATGTATTTTCAATTAATATGAGGCCTTTTATTTTTTAACCTGGACCAAAATATATTTCCTCAGGCTGTGTGTAATTCATGGCAACAGACCAGTTGCTGGAGGATTCCACTGCTTTGGTGATCTGTGATTTGAACATACTATGTATACTAGCAAAGACTGTAAGTATGATTTGCTCTGTTATTTTAATAAAAAAAAAAAAAGTTAGTGAATACTTACCTTTACCAGGCACTATGCTAAATGATTTTCACAAGCTAGGAACTTTGATTCTCCGTTGTGTTGATAAGAAACCTAAACCTTGGGGTGGGGGTGGGGGTGGGGGGTTAGTAATATGACTAACCCCACCCAACTGACAAGTGACTGAACAGATGGTATAACTCCAAGGCTTGTATTCTTAGCCACTGTGCTATTCCACCTCTGAAAAGAATAAATGAAAAATAGCTACCAAATTAGACTCAAACAGATAAAAAATTGTTCAGTAACTCTTCTGGTTTTGTTCGTTGCTATCTCAAAGGTCTAGAGAGACTCAGAGGTTTCTTGGCAAATGATACAATTTCACAGAATTTTTCAATTACTAGGCAGAACATCATGGATCCAGCCTCAAACCCATCTAACTTGTGTGCTTGACATTCCAATCTCTTATGAAATGGCTGAGGATGTTTAAAATTGGAATAAGCTTCAATAGTATGACCTTTCATGACCTCTTTTTTCTGCCTCAGTCAGAATGATGATGTGATTGAGGTGGGAGAGACCAAGAAGGGAGAGACCACTTCAGAGCAACAATGCTACATTGCTGGTAGAGTGTGTTTGTGGGTATGTGTGGGTGCTATGAAACTCTCATCTTTTAATTAAAAACACTCAAACATGTTTAATTGAAACTGAAAATCGAGACATAAAATTAACAAGAAAATTTTTACCTGTTTTGTAAATTCCAAAAAATGGAGAGTCTCAGGATCAGAAATGGTTCAGGTATTTGTGGGAGGGAAGATATTGATTTATATATGTATATTTGTAATATAAAATGTGAATATATTTTTAAAAGATTTGCTTTATTGTTTGAGAGAAGATGAGAGAGAGAGAGAGAAAGAGAGAGAGAGAGAGAGAGAGAGAGAGAGAAAGGGGAGCTGCAGAGCAGTCTCCATAGTTGTACATTATTAGTGGTGACACAGTTTCATTCCACTCAGGTGGATGTGGGGCCACATGGGGCAGGAACTGAACTGATGGCCTCCCTCATGGGAGGCGAGAACTTTCACCCTCAAGCCATCATGGGGTTACCAGTTGTACCGCAGTTTAGCACATAGGTTTGCACGGGCCGGGGCCAGGATTCTCTCTTTGCCTCAGAGCAAGGTAAGCGCTGAACCTGCTGAGCGATGCCACCATCCTCTAAAATTTACATATATTTTTAATGACTACAGTATTTTTTAAAACTCGGAAACAAATTCTCCTAGGACACTTAAATCCCAAAGAATGAATTTGAACACACGGATATGGTCTTTTGAATATCTGTACATTAAATCTGAAATATACCTTTTTGTTATAAGGCCAAGGTAAGACACTAACTAGTCAGATAAATAAATGGTAGACTATTTGAAAATATAAGATACATTTTCTTTAAAAACAAATAAACAACAACAACAATAGCCCAACACATGGGTTATAATGAATGACTCTATACTGGTTCTCTTCCTTTTTTATACTATCAACTTATGCTGTGCCATAATAACAAACAAAGGCAGAGAGAGAGAGAAAGAGAGAGAGAAATTGAAGGTGAAGGATATAGGGCAAAGGCTATTGTAGCACATCTTACTTTTAGATCAACACAATACTTTGGGTGTGTGGTAAGAAGCTGTGAGAAAGACAGTGATTGTCTATCTCCTGGGAGCGTGTCTTTGGGGTACAGAATGAACAGCAACGCCTGCTACTGACAGTAAGTAAAGGGGGCACTTGGTTTCAAAGAATGCCAAAGCAATGAATCAGATAGTATAACACCTGCTAAAATCAGACCAGAATATACTTCTCTTTTAAGTACATGGACTACAGTGGATTACCAATTTATAGGAGAATTCTTGTACTCTACCACATCTGCTGTAATTATTAAATTTTGCTCACGGATCCGTAGCCATGCATCAATTAACGAAGGTTCCTTAGTCATCGATGTTTCTTGGAACACTATTGCTTTCTCTGTGTGTGTTTGAAACACGTTTTGGTTGGAATGGAAAGTATGGCCTCTGAGGTTGTTGGTGCCCACGCTCATTCATTTCTAGAGGGAACGTGGTTATCTCACTCTGAGTCCTGCTGAACTCTCACTCATAATTTCTTCTCTGAAATTTTGTCCTCATGGGGCATTGCAAAGGTTGGGTGAGAATGGGGTGACAAGGAATGGCACACAGACAAATTACTCCACAGTCCAAACAGACTCGATTTATAAAACACAAGTTCAAAGATAAAATTATTAAGAATTCAAGATAGCAAATAATAGTAGGGCACTAAACTAAACATGGGGCTCTTTTAGACAGTTGCATTTTGGCTGTATGGATGTATATACATTTCTCAAAACTTAACTAAATTAAAATATTTATTATATGTAAATTGTAACTAAAACATAAAGTGACAAAAAATTACACCTCCAAGCCTTCTCCTAAATGTAAAATTTCAAAATTTTAAAATCATTTATTGATTTATTTTTTCTGGTGACTAATAATATACCAAATGCAAAGGATTAAATTTGCCAGTGATCAGCCTTCTCTTCCATTTCCTCTCATCTCTATGACCTACTTCAATAATTACTTCAAAGTGGTAAAACTATTACAAAGTCACAGAAGGTCATTTTTCTGTCTTGTTCCATATCTTTTCTATAAGGAAAATGTAGTTATCCCTTAGAAGAATATAATACATGAAGAAAATTGTAATAAGTCTATAATTTTCACTAAACAAGAAAGTATTATTTGCTTCTTTTATGTCTCATGGAATATGCGATGTATTTGCAATTTGTGAGAGATTTACATTCTTTTTTTTTTCTCTCTATAACAGTATAAACCCTTGTACAGAAAAGGCTTTGATAGAGATCAAATTTTGCCTCCATGTACTCATTTGTCCTGGTCAAAGATACATAATGAAAGACATTTCCCTCTCTGCCACTGTAATCACCTCATTGAGGGGTCCTGAAGCTCTGTATTGCTGAGACTTCTGTTCATGATAAGTTATCACGTCTGCAGAGCAATCAAGAGCTTTAACATATTTTCTTAGGATTTTACTTTACTATTTTTCCAACCATTAATATTCAACAGGAGGGTGAATTATTTTCATGCTTATCTATAATACAGAAGAAGCTAACATACTATTTAATTACTTTTCAGCTCATGGAGGCAATGACAGATAGAGGTACTTTGTAAAGAGACATGAGTTTTCTATCTTAGTGCTATGTTCAGAGCTAATATCATGACTTTGAATAGTAGTTATATTTAAAGGGAAAAAATCCTTTTAAGAAAATACTACAAATGAAAAGGTTTCAGGCATAAAAGAGATTTTAAAGAAAGAGTTTTTAAAAAAGCATATTGCGGGGAAGCCGGGATGGCTCAGTGGGTTAGGCGCTCACTTTGCAGCACCGGGGACCGAGGATCGAATCCCGGCCCCGGCCCCGGCCCGTGCGGAACCATATGCCGAACTGGGAGCTCCCCTAGTTCAGTTCTCTCTCTGTCTCTGTATCTCTCTCTCTCTCTTTCTCCTCTGTCAAAATAAATAAATAAATAAAATATATATTAAAAAAGCATATTGCAGTCCCACAAATTTCTCAATGCCTTTATATGCTGTCTATGTGAAGTAATTCTCAAGCCTATGCCAAGGATTATATACAGCCTGAGAAGTCAAAAGTATTTACAGGCTTATCCAGAGGAAGAACACAAAGCATGAAAAACACTTTCTGAATCTCAAATAAAATTGCCTGAATTATTATTGCCTGACTTATGATTATGGTTGATCCTTGAACAATGTGGGGTTTAGGGACACAGATCCCCAGAGCAGTTGAAAATACTTGTATTCTGAGTCCCGCAAAGACTTCAGTTTTCCAGGGTATCCATGGGTGGGTATGGGGGGTGGGATATAGAGAATTAGAGTTGCAAGATTCCTTTGGATCTATCTGACCTTAAAGGAATTTGCATTACTAAACTTTACTCTCAGAAATAATCCTTCATGACCACTTTTATTTTTAACATTATGGCACACATAGAAAATTATCAAATTACAATGCACAACACACAGGAGTAAACAGAAGGGGGCCTGGGGGCATCTATGTGATAATCAGTGAAAAGACACATTACATTGATGTTATCAATATAAATATATACTTTGTTATTAAATATTGAATGTGCTTTAAATTTCCAAATAAAATATTTCAGCTTTTTAAATAAAACACTTGTATCTGTTTTCATGAATGTAACATTTTAATATTGGGTTTAACATTTTCACTGGCTATATTTAATTCCTGCTTAATACTTTTGGATGATGACTTCTTTACTTTCTTGGTAGTCAACTTAAAAAAACTTTTTTTTGGTCACTTAGGATTGTGATTTTTAAAAATTAAAACCATTTTTACAACCATTTAAGCAAAGTATTTGTAATAGCTGAAATCGTATTTAAAGTAGCTCTTCTTTTTTTCCCCCTCAGAGATGAAACATTGACATTATTTTTCATGTTAATGGATTCCGAATTTATTTGAATTATTCCGCATCAGAATTTCAAAATAATGATGAGGCTCTAATTTTCAGGATGTGGGTGCATTTTCAGAGCCATCACCTGAAGCTAAAGGGGCATATTAGCCAAAATTTCACAGGAGTATTATAAATACATGGAGGCAGAGATTTAGAATCTCTGAACTGGAGGTGAATGCCAGGAATTTTGTGTCTCTCCCCCGCTCGCCCCACTTCCACCCCTGCTTGTACACTTGGGCCGCCCGTGGAGCTCCTTGGGCATCTGGGACGTGAACTCCAGTAGCTCTGTAGGCTCCATGCCCATGACTGGCAGCAATGTAAGTTGCAGCTGGCTGTTGAAAGACACTCCCAGGTGCTAAAGTACCACACGCTGGTTACACACAGGGTGTGGAAACAGTGACGACTAAATGTACGATAGTTCATCATGCTCACTGCCTGGTAACTGTGAGCGTTGCCTGGCCCATCCCCACTCTGCTAGGATCATCCCCTAGAAACCCTGGACAGAGATGCTCATTATCTGGTCTAGATAATGTCACCATCTGACTCTGTCACTGGGCGGCCCTTGGCTTGGGGGTTCAATATGTTAGCACACCTGAACCCATTTTCCAGTATGCCAGTACAATAGGCTTGCCTTGGGAGAGGAATCGGAAGGTACTGTTATGAGCTCTTTCTTAAATAAGGCCTTTTCAAGGCCAAATGGGTTAGGCTGGACTACACAGCTTTGGATCTGTCTCAGGCTTTTCAACCGGAACCTACAAAAACAGACCTTCAATATCACTCTCCCATCACTAGTGATAATGATCTCCTTGATAACCAATAAATTTCACACCATGGAAGTCATGGTCTTTACTATGTTGCCTGATTCATATGAGAATATACGTCATCTCTGTTTAAACCAAGCACCTGTGCAGTGACTTAGATGTGTCAATTCAGGTAAGCCGGAAACTGTTTCCCAGAATAAGCCTTGCTCTGCGGTTCTTAATAAGGAACTTTCACGAGCGTTGGAAGGCAGTTATGTAGCCATGGTCATTACTCTCTGAAGGAGATCTTAGTCCGATGCTGAGATGAACAGACGTAGAGGTGCCTGGTAGGTTCCAACCTGTCCTGGCTCTCCTCTGCATCATGTCCAGCTCTTCTCCTTACTACTCACCCTGTTGACAAATATCAGCCCCTGACCAATCTCCAGACGTTGGGATGTGGACTCACAGACGTGCTAGCAGGCCACATGTGGCACTGACGGGCATAGTTATCATGCTGAGAGGGGCAGCAGCGAGGCCTGCACCACAGCTGAAGCTGCATTGTCAGCTGCATTGTCAGCTGCATTGTCAGCTGCATTAGTGATCGCTGTCTCTGCCCCTTCAGCTTCTCCAAGGCCTGGGCCAGACACAAGTGTAACCCCACAGGGAAGGACACCAGATAGCTTTGCAGGCCCCCAGAGTTACCATGAGAACAGAAGCGGGTAGACTTGACCTGCACTTGGGCCCTTCTCATTCTTAGCTATTGGCTGGCTCCATCTCCAACAGCCTGGTTAAAGAAGTCAGAGTAGTATGTTACTGTGAGAAACTGGCTGGGTATGCTGTTTCTCTATCTAGATGAATTATAGGTTTTCACCCCCTAGAATTGGCTGCAAACAGCAACTTTGAAACCATAATATATCAAGTATCAAAAGGCAAATGGTTTTACTTATAATGACTTGGAAATTGTTCTGGAACATACCTCCAAATGCCTAAAAATCTTCCTGACTGTGGTAGGATGGAAAGTTTAAGGCATAAATTTAAGGCTGATTTTAATATCTATTGCATGAGTAAAAAAACGTGGAGCATGACTTTTCCTGTTGTCTTAGAATGGTGGCTGAAACCAAAAGCTGAAGACACAAGGCACTAAATATTTCCAACCATATACAGCTGCTGGGGCTTAGTAAGTGGCATTTGTCCCTAGCACCACTGCTAGTTATCATCTCCCTTCCAGTCCCCACACCACATTTCCTCCTGCTGTCCCAGAACTTGAGGCAGGAAGAAAAGGTACAATTTATGGCTGGAGGTTACTCCCTTCCTTGCCCTTGGAGGACGAGGAGACAGTAGCGCTTGCCAAGTGAATCAGTGTCAATAATAAAATTTTCATGAAGACTGAGGGTGTCTCAAACACTGGGCGACTGACACCCTCTTTCTCTGGATATTTACTGTATTTTTCTATGTATAAATGATACTTTTGTCTAAAATTATTAGAGCAATAATTGGGCTTTGTCTTATGGGAGTAACCCCTGTATTAATTTCTTAATGTTGGGTTAGAAAAATAGGAGTCACCTTATACGTGGGAGCATCTTATATACACGGAAAAATATGGTCTTTAGCTGCAGAATCTGGAGATTTATTCTGTTGCTAAAAGTACAGTATGCTTTTGAAGGGTATCTGACTATGCCCCCACCCCCTCCAAATATGCTATTTTGGCATAAGGATTACTTTAAGCTAAAGGCAATAAAAAATCAGCAGATGCAGGGAGAATTCACTGCTTTCTGTTTAGCTACCTCAGAGCAGGGCACAAAATTTCCTTTGGTTCCTGCTTCCCAACCAGGGCAAGAAGAGTAACTCTTGCTACTGCAGTTGTGGAGTGGACACCAAAATGAGTTTCCATCTCTGACATTACCAAAATAGTCTTTATCTTTTCTTAGCTATCCCATATATTTATGAGTCATTTCCCCACAATTTTTCATCTATGAAAGCCCAAACCCATTTTCCTTTGTTAAAAGGATAATATAATCCCATGAGTCTAACTCCTTCATTGAGTTTTACTTCTTTTCTGTGAATGCCTGAGTATGTAAATATTAATAAAAAATGTGTGTCTTCTTTCCTGTTGAATCTGCTTTTGTTAGTTAACTTTGCAGGCCCTCAGGTACTTAACCTAAGCAAGAGCAGGAAAAAAATTTTCTTCCTGACACTTTTCTTCTTAGTTCTCCTCCCTCACTATGGGTAAGAAGAGGGAAGTGCTTAACTGTGTCACCTGATGTTTGAAGGCATGTTGTGATGAGGTTGAAGGAAATAAGCTGTCCTTCGGATGGGCTCTGGGAAATGGGGAGGATTTCAGTCACAGAGAGGTTCAACACGAAACTTCACATGTACATCGCTTAGGTAGAAGCTGCCATATCCTGAGAGGCCTCCAGAACCAGTTGGAATCAGTCTAAACTAGAAGGGACCCTCCTCCGCAACATCACGGAAGCACTCACATAAGGAGAATGTTGGTGCCCTCATTCCTATTCCCATTTTATTCCCAAAGTCAGAGTAGCAAATGTCTACAGAAGGAAGAAAAAGAGGTGTCATGGAGATAAACTACATATTCTTCTCCGCTTTGAACATGAAGTCTTGCTTGGGGTGGGGAAAACGTTTAAGAGAGGACAAGAGCTTTGAGCCAAGTGTGACATTCAAGTCCTAAACACTAGAAAAAGAATTATTTTTGTAACTGAAAATGTTGATGGAACCAATTTAAGGCATTGTTGAGGTAGCAATCATCTAGCAAGAGAAACAGATTTGATCCAATATTTCTAGCGAGCACAGTTGAAAGAAAAAAGTAATTTTGTAATTAAACTCCAACAAATTGAAACTCTTTAACCAGCAGGTACAGTCATAAGCAAATTATTTCCTCCAGCAAGTTTCCACATAATTTTCTTTATAGGCAATGCTTCAATTGCTTGCTTTTTATGTTGTTTAGACCACATCTGTCCAGTAGGATTTCTGTGATAAAAATGTTTGATATATGTACCATCCAATGTGCATCCAGTAGACATGTGTGGCCAGTGAGCTTTTGACACGTGGCTTATGAGACTTAGGAACTGAACTTTTAATATTATTGATTTTAATTTTGATTTAAATTTAAGTACAAATAGTACCATGTGGCTAGTGGTTAAAGTACCGGTATTAAACAGTGCTGTTCTAGACTCTTGAAAAACATTGGGGTAGAGGTAAAGGTAAAAATAAAAAAACATTCCATATTAATAGGTATTTTCCTTTTTCTGTGAATTAATTTTCATAGTCTTTTTTCTTTTTTAATGGTACTATAGAAGCATCAATATGTGCTGCTTTTTCTAGGACTTAGTTTAATTCAATTTAAAGAAAATCTTTAGAGTTTTACAAATTGTCATGTTTAATGACTCATTTGTTCATATAAGTGTTGAAAGAATGAAACACTTGAATTCAACTGCAAAAAACAGCTATAGAAAATCTTTACTTAAGATAATTTCCCCATGAGTTATTTTTCCAGAAATATTCACTTTGAGTTCGAAGATTTAGAATCATTGACCCTTCCCCTTCCTTAAATTTATTCTGTTCCTCAACAATTTTGTCTTTCAATTTGAATGACTAGATTAAGGAGTTAAGAAAGCCACAATTGAACAGGGGCCTCTCCAGTGCATAAGAATTCTCCATAACATTCCTGCAAGGATCAAGGTAAGACAGTGTTCTGCTCCATTTAGCATGGAGATAAAAGAAAGCTATACTCTACTCTCTTCTTATCAACGTAAAACAATAGCCTATTGTTATTTAGATTAATTGGATGCATATCCTTCTGTTATGATGAACAGGAAAGCCAGTAGCTTCTCCATACTAGTGGTTCTATCAGGGATTGGGGGAGCCCTTCTGTTTGCATACTTCTGTTAAAAGAACTAAACTGAGTTTTCTTGGCTGATGAAATCCAACATTCCAACAATAAATATTTTTAATACTTTTATCCAGCGACTTGGCTGTACATTTTGTAGTGAACTCATTTTGGCTGGCTGAACAGGAAGTGTTGCTGCTCCAAATCAGTTATTGTCAGCAGGGGTCCCAACTGACTATCTTTAGGTAAGCGTCTCCAATTTCCCACTTCCACAGTGTTTTTGTTTTTTTCTTTTTTCTTTTGAGGGGGAGGGGTCCACGGAAAAGTTTGGAACTATATATAAGAGAGAGTTAATTTCCTTTGGGTAGTTGGAATAGTAAGTATTTAAACTGTATTTAATTTCTGCTTTTTTTTTTTTAAGTTTTCTATAAGAAGTATGCACTACTTTACAATAAAAGGTAATAGACTTTAAATAAAAAATAGCCAGTGGTTTGGGACTTTTGTTTTCATGAGTGTTTGAAATGGTAAAGGAACACGAACTGTGAAGAAAGAGAAAAACCAAGCCCAGAGAGAAACTTCAAAGAGTAGCTTATAGATGAGTCCCAAGGAGTTCTTTGATCTTCAGTTTAACACTCCTCTGAAGACCATTCAGGTCCTTTTGGTTAGTGTCTACTGATAAAGAGTCAGGATTAGAAACCTACCTGCTCAGTAAAGTAGCTTTACTTACCAGAGGTGGAAATTAAGGCATTTAAAAATAGATTTGATCTGTGAAGGCTTATTTTCAATGTTTTTGACATTTTTCAGAGATTTTTCAGAAAGGAGTTATAACATTAAATAATTCAGTTAGTGTCCTTAAGAGCCACCTTTATTAAAGATATATAGGCATTATAAATTTAGAATGAAGGAGTTTCATAGTATTTGAAAAATAATAATTTGATGCCTAGCAACATAGCAGAAAACACCAATGTTTTTCTGTTACAAGCTAGTCTTCCAAAGCTATCTCGTAAAGTCTTTTATTTATCCTTTTTACTTCTGATTCTTTTAAGGTATAAGAACTTTAGAAATGCCCTGCTTCCACTTCTCCACATGACAATTAAACATTGAAACCTGAGGCTTCCATTTCAAGAGCTGAGTCACTTCTAAAGAACAGGTTTCTCATCATTTTTTAGAAATGAAAGCTAATCCTGACTCAAACAGCTGGAACACTTAAGAAGTACAGTTTGTCCCATAGTCTACTGGAAAATAAACATTGTTGGTCTTGTGGATGGTGTCTGATTGATGTGTAGGGTGTGAAAAGAAAAGTAGCTATTTGGAGAACTGCTCTGTTCATGTGAAGATTAGGAGAAATGTTATCCTCAAACTTGTGGGGTACCATCTGTCAAGGGGTTTATGTAGTCATAAATCAGAGAATTGGGTACAATGGTCCTTGCAGCAAAAACCTCACTTGGAATGAATCTCTCAGTGCACCTTCTTGATATGGCAAAATCTACCTTCTATGGCATTTTGTATTATTATGCTTGATCCTCTTCTAGCTAGTAAGAGACCTGAGAGACGATGTCTTATTTAGATTTTTATTCCTTATGGCATCTAGAATAATGCTTTCGTCTTGTTCACAAACAATGAATGTCAGCGCTTGGGTAGGGGAGTATGAAAATATCTTGGCTATTACAATGGTCTGTGGCTCTCCAAACTCAATTCTATCCAACAAAATCTTATTACTAAGTATTTTATAGAGGAAGAGACAAGTAGAAAAAGATGTCGAGAAAAGCTACTTATAGGGGTGACAATAAACAAAAGATTTACAAATGCTGCTCTATGTTAAAAGGTGTGTAACACATCATCTGTATTTCTTTCTCATCATTACAACTAATATATCTCCAGTAGGCCTGAACTAGTTTTGTTTGTGTGTAACACCAAACTCTGGTCATAGTTTTCAAAAATGACGTCTATAAGCTTTTTCAAGGTAGGGTCCATGGCTTATCATGGTTATATTTTCCATATATAGCATATTTTCCATATGATCTAAAAAAATTCTTTATTGGCCTTAATTTCAGCTTAAACTCTGTATTTTACAGTCCTCAATGTCTGGCTGTTCCTTTTTGCCCAGTGTGGTTATCTGAATAAATTGCTGCGGGTTCCTTTGAAGAAGGGCTAGATACATTATCATGTATCTTTGCTGTGATGTTGCAGGGTGCTTATTCATGGTGCTTTAACCTCTACTTCAGTCAATGAGTTCCAGATATGAAAATTGGCTTCATGTCTGAAACTGGGCAATGGATCCCAATGTTTAATTTGGGCAGCTGCCCTCACTTCCCTGATCATTCATCCTTGATTTTGATTGTATAAATCGGTGCTATCCAACATGGTAGCCACATGTGGCTTTTACATTTTCAATGAATTAAAATAAAATATAAATTAAATACCTTCCTGACACTCTCCACATTTCTGAAATCACTCATTTTAGGATCTCCCTTTTTGAGAATCACTCTTAAATTACTGGCAAAAGTGAAACCTTGAACTTAGAAAGCTTTGGGATTTTCCTGTTCATTCTCAACTCAATTCACACCTTTCAGATGGCAAAGAAAAAATTCTACCCTCTGCCCACATATGAGTGAGCCCTCTAAACAGCAAAACTGCTGTTTTTTAACCTCCACGCTTTGGTGGAAACAGGAGAAATGCACTAGGCAACAGTTTCCTGCCACAGACTCTTGTTGTCCCAGCAGTTCAAGTATAAATTCTTTTCCATTTGTTGTCTGCCTTTGACAATTTCCAATGCCCTAAATTAAGTACGTTTCACATTTCCCCCTAGTTTTATATTATTCCTTGGGGAGAAAAATCACTGACTTCTTCATGATCCCCAAGTAACCAGAAGTCCCTCCAAGGGTTTGCTTTTAGTTACAGTTATTAACATGTGGTTAATTCTCAGTTAACACTGGTTAATAATGCCATTCATACAAGTATTAATAAAATATCTATTAAGTATATAAAATGAAACCAGATCACTTTTCTGGCAAAAGCTTTTAAACCCTTCGTACTTATCTTTTTCAGAGCAGAATGCTATATTCTTTCAATGGTCAACCAGGCTTCATGAGATCTGTACTCCCTCCATACCCTCACTGTTCTCTGTCCTACTTCTTACAACCACATTCATCATTCCCTTGTATATCTTAGATTTTCAATATGTATATATTATTGAATTATTTGAATAATAAATGTACATTGTGCTTACAAAGGTGAAGAGAAACACAACAGAATTGAGAGTCATGAAGATGATAAGACTGAACCTCTACTGTCCTCCCTCATAACTCCTCCCCAGGTAAAAATGATTGTATTGGAAATATTGGTTATATTTGCAAGATTTCTCTCCTTGTCTCTTACAATCCACTGCAGATGTGGATTGCCACTTAATGGAATGAGGAAGAAGTCAACTTAAAAAGGATGGTGAAAGATTTTTGTCCTGAGAAAAGTTGTTGCGTATGTAAAGCTCAGAAAAATCTTACCCATGTGCCTTGAACTTGAGACATCCTCATTACTTATTGTCATGTGCTCTGAAGTCAATAAACACTTTCAAGGTTCTACAATCCATAGAAGCCTCTGCTTAAGAAAGGTCCCATAGAAGCCATGACTCCTAAAGGGATGGGTTTGGTAGTAGTAATAAAAATGTTAATAATAATGAATAATGGTTAACATTTATTTGAAATTGCTACATGCCAGGCACTTTTAGAAGCATTTTACATGCCCTGTCATATATTATACTTCTAATAATTCTATGATGCGAGTGCTATTGTCATGCCCATTTTCTTTAGGAAGAAACTGAAGAACAGAGAACTTGTTTAATTGGTAGCAGACCCTAACAGTTAAGGTCCAAAATGAGTGGCACAAGAATTTAGTGCTACTGGACACACAGGAGATTACTTGAGGAATAATATCATTATTTTATCTGTCTGCACCCCAGGCAAACTTGCAACTTGCTCTACTAAAGCCATACAACTGTGGTTCCTGAACCTCAGAGACTTCTGTTCTCACAAGGGACTGTTTTGTTTCCCAGGGGATGTCTGTAATGTGTGAAGATATTTTTAATTATCATACTATGTGTGTGTGTGTGCGTGTGTTGGAAGTGTGTGTGTGTGTGTTTGTGTGCATGCTACTAGCATCTAGTGGGTAGAAGTTAGAGATGCTGCTAAACATTTTATAATGTACAGGACAACTTCCTACAACAAAGAAATATCTAGCCCAATTATCAGTACTGCTAGGTTGAGAAACTCTGCTCTAGACTCTCTCTTGTTCTCCATTCTGTGCCTACTTTTTCTCTTGGCATTTCTAGTTTCTGCCCAATGTCTCCTTCTTGCTTTGTTTCTTTGTGTGGACATCCTTCAGATTGCTGCTTCAGCTGGACTGTCAACTTTGGCTTGGTCATAACCTTGTAAAGATTAGAATGTTTCTGGCTGGAGGTAACAAGAATGACAGCTCAAGTGGGCTTAAACAAAGAGAAAATTTATCATGCACACTCAGGTCTATAGGTAGGGTAGTGCTGAATAGGAATTACATGATCAGAGGTAAGGTAAGATTTATTTTTCTCTGTGACTACTTTTCACTCTCCATTGTCAGCTTGGTTCTTAGATTGGCTTCTTTCATGGATGCAAGATGCAACCAGCAGCAAATGAGGAAACTGCCTTCATTACTATATACAGTAGAGAGAAACAGAAAACTCTCTTTTTCCTAAATCATGGGAAAAGTCCTTTTCTTTATTCCAACAGGGCCTGATGCACTCCCAAACCTAGATCAAGAATATTTGTGTATGGAGTCAGATGGAAACTCGACTTAACTTTATAAACTATATATAATAAATGTCTAACCACTATCCTGTATGCATGAAGCTAATATTGAAAGTCAGCTATAATTAATAAATATAACAAACAATTTAAAATGTTTGGAGTGGAATGCTATGCCCACATTGGCTTACTATTATGCATCTATCACTAGAGTTCAGCATAGGGTGGGTAATTAAAAATCAAGGTGAGAAAAGAGAAACAGGGGAATAACTGTTGGGCGGAACACCAAGTGAACCCACCATGACCCCTGCCTACTATCTTGAGGATGTTTCTTTGTTCTACTCCATGGAGCCAATGGGCCAGTTGTATCCCTCCCTCCCTCTCCTCAACCCTCGCTTCTGAAATAACAGCTTATATATCTCATCTCATTTTTTTTAAGAAACCCAGACAAAATCATTGAGGATAAAATTAATATGAAACTCTCAGAGGATGTGAGACTTGAGATGAGCTGTGAAGCATATCAAAGACTTAGGAGGGAAGCTCTTCTTTTCAGTGCAACAGATTATAAAACATAAAATGATTAAAAAGAGAACTGGGATTTTTAAGAATTATAGCACAGGATATAAAACCCTTTTAGTAAAAAAGATTTTTTTATTTTCTCTCATAAATCAGGGCAACAGATTTATTGCACAAATTACCTAATTTTTTAAATAGTTGTATTAACTTTGCTCAATTCTGTGAAGAACATTTTTTGGATATATATACTGACTTACAATAAATTATGTGACCCAAATACAATCCCTTTTGAGCCTGTCTTGAGAACTTGTACTTTTAGGTAAGAGTAGAAGTCTGATTAGGTGCATAGAGAGCAGGAAAAAAGATACATTTTAATAAAGCAGTCTTATCTTCAGTTAATGATTTTAATCTTCCTAATGTAATCAATTAATTTCTATTTGACTTTTGCTTCTAGAGGCTAATTTTTTAATATAAATGGTATACAATGATATATTTTTTAAGCTTGTGATTTATACTATATTGCTATACTTTGATATTTTGAAAGATGATAGATTAAACCACACCCCCAGGTAAAATCCTTAATTTTATCACTTTCTTTGGACCAGATAGATCAGTTAAGTTCTTGAGTATGGAAAATGAATATATCTCACTCCCAAAAGTGCCAATTCTACAAAAAATGTCTTATCATTTATTACGATGTTAACCAGAGCTTTAATCTTTATTAGTCCTCATATGTATTTTTTATATATTACATAAAAACAAAATCCGCTGACAACGTAAAAAAGGAACAGAGCCATCAATATACTTTGTTTCCATTTTTGCATCATTATTGTTCACTTCGTTTTACCATTTATTATTACTTACATTAGGAAGTGGACAAAGGTTTAAACTTAAATGAATCTTTTTGTCTCTTACAGCTCTGCTAAATTATATATATATATATATATATATATATATATATATACATACACACACACACACACACACATATACATATATATATATATTGCTATAAGATAATTTGTGAAAAATGAAATTTTGAGGTTTAATTTGAATTAGATCTTATTTTTTTCATTACAAAAATATGAGTTTTATAATTAAAAATATAGACATTAAATTCCATAATTATATTAACTGCACATTTATGGTCACAGTCACTAAAATTATTTTAAAAAATTTTTCATGAGAAAAGTGAAATTTAAACAAACATCTACTTTAATTTTATTTTTATAAAAATTGTCAAATGATTATTTAAAGAGTTTATTTTGATATAGTTCTTAATAAATGCCTGGTAGGGACATGATATATTTTACAGGCACATACTCATACATACATACATACGTATAAATCTAGTTTTCAGAAAACCGGTGTTTGTTATGAATTGTGGTTTTTCTTAAAATTCCATAAAATCACTTTAAGAGAAAAAAATTCTGAATAAACTAGAACTCATTGTACTTTTGGCAGAAGAGTTCCTGCTTCTAAGAAGAGAAACTCAAGGAAACTTCATAAAAAATCCAAAAAACAGAAAAACACCTCACACAGCTTTAGGGACACTAGCTAAATTGAAGCCATATCTGAGGGATATAACAATAAATTCAAGAACTGAGACACTGTCCACAAGTTTCAATAAAGAAGATTTTAAAGGTATATATATCTGCATATATCTGCATATATCGATTATCTAGGTGTTTCCTTTACTCTATCTTACTGGGGTCAACCAAACATATTGGATATACAAAAAAAAAAAAACCAAAGCAAAGAAATAGCAACTAAAGGCCGTGTAAGAAAAGAGACATAAAGACAGATTCCATATTGGAGTAGCCACTGTCTTAATCTGTTTCTACTGCTATAACAAAAATATAATATAGTGGGTGACTTAAACAACAAACATGTATTTCTCATAGCTTGGAGGCTGGGAAGTCCAAGATCAAGGCACCAACAGACTTATGATGAGAGCTCACTTCCTGGTTCATAGATGGCCGTATTCTTCCTGTGTCCTTGCCATGTTTACTTCCCTATTACTCAATAATATGTGTCTACAGGTATTTTTATTGATCAATTTTAGACCTCTCTGATTTGCTGTTTGGTAGTTGGGGATTCAGCTGGGTAAGTGAACCCTCCCTACCCATTCTGATGTAGTTGTGTGGATACCTCTTTACTTCTATTGATCAGGGCTCTGTTTTTTAACTGCTGCATCATCAGTATCCCAGATGCTCCAGGCACTGGTCAGGGTTTAATTAAGCATATACCTCCGAGGAATCTAACAAAAAATCCTCTTTCCTACATTCACAGGGATCCTTAGGAGATAAGCAGCTTTTTCTCATAAACATTTTTAAAAAGTTTAAATAAACCCCTTTTACTGTACAATGGAACCATTAAACACTTTCTTAAAAGATACATCCTCCAGCTTTCATTTGTAGATATATCCCCCTCTCCTCCATTCTGAAGGTGGCTACTCTATGCCTCAAAAATGAATCACTATTCTTGGCATCAGCCTCCAAGTATCCCAGATGCTCACTGCTCTCCAGGTTGGGGCCATCTCCAGTGATTCCTGGGAGAATATCTGACACACTTGTAATCAGAGAACAGAAGAAGATACAAATAGAAACCCAAGTTGCATTTGTAGCTGGGCAACTCACCACAACAATAGTTGATTTTCCTGAGCGATTATTAAGAGAATCCCTTATTTAAACCTTCAGGTTCAGGCAGGTTTGTTTAAAAACGAATTTCATTGCTTCATAGAAATGCCTCTGTAGACTTTCTATACAGGCACATGTAAGTGCTGAGCAATAATCCACTCAGGTGATCAAACAATAAACAAGTCAGTGTGTTTAGCATTAAGAAATGTGAATGTTTTGTTTTAGCATCTCTCTAGTGATGTGCATGATTGGGTTTTTTTTCTCTGCCTTGGACTACAGCTGCCTCCTCCTCTTCTCTTCCAGAACATTTTCTTCTTCAGTAATATAAAGCTATGTGTCATATTCTGGGTATGTGACCCCAGACTTTCTTTAGGAATAGAGCCAACAGTACTCAGGGCCTCCACAGAGCAGCCACCAAGACCAGAGGAAAACCTGTGGCTTGTCTGACTTGGCTGTTTCTGGATAATTGTACCCCTCCTGCTATTGACAATTCAGATTTCAATAACTTCATCTTCACCACTGCAAGTATATAAATTGGAATTAATTTGAATAAGGCTAAATTTCCATTTCATGCCAGAGAACACACACTCCTTTGCAAGGTGTGGAAGAATCCTGGAAAATCTCACAACTGCTCACCTTTGTCCTCACTTCGTCTCCACTTCCTTCTATGTCTTTCACATGGCAATGACCTCCTCAGTGGATCCCTCCTGGAAGTCTGGTGTGGTGATGTCTTTCTAAGCCCTTCCAGGCAGAGTTAGTTGGCTCATTCTTTTTTTGTTTTCATAACATGGTGTCCATATCTCTGCAATAGTTCTTTTTAATACTACACTGTAATTTATTTCTTTACTCTCTGATTGCTCTATCCATTTGAGGGAAAGGCCCATTTCTTTTTTTTTAAATATATATTTTTATTATTTATTTTTGACAGAGAGAGAGAGAGAGATACAGAGACAGAGACAGAGAGAGAACCGAACTGGGGGAGCTCCCAGTTCAGCACATGGTTCCGCACGGGCCGGGGCCGGGGCTCGGTCCCTGGAGCTGCAAAGTGAGCGCTTAACCCACTGAGCCATCCCGGCTTCCCCAAGGCCCATTTCTTAAATGATTTTGTGTTCCCTGTGTCTAAGTCAGTGTCCAAATCAAAACAGAGGCTAAATAATAATTTATTGAGCAAATCAGTAAAAGAGTTCTAAGATGGAAGCATTGGAAACATTCTTTGATTTATGCTATTCCTTCATGGGAATATATTGCTTGGCCTACGTTACACTTCAGAAGAACAATCTGTGATCAAAAATAGGACAGGCTATCCAAGAAGTCAAACAAAAGTATCAGGTATGTTTTTGAGGTATATTGTTCTTCCAGGGATCCAGATCTTTCTTCAGCAACTCAGAGACTGAGAGCACCAAGTAATTGTCCTGGGAGAGATGTGCTTCCCTTCCATGCTGGACAACGTAAGAAACATTCTTTCCTGTTCTCGACATTCATCAGAGAACAGGGAAAGTATCTTTCCCAAATTTGCCCCTGGCAATTAACTGAGTGAAAGCTGTTTTTGGAGATGGAGCAAAAGGGAACAATCTGATAGTCATGGTATGCTATAATAAGAAGATAATATTTTCCAGATCATCTGTAAAATGTGGAGGATTATGTTAGCCATCCAGTTTAAAAACTGTGAATAGTACTGAAAGTATTGATTTGTAAATTTGCGTAAGTAGAACAGCAGGTGGAAACTGAAAATTGGCTAGTTTATAGACACTACTGTGCATGTGAATTACTGGTTTTAGATCCTTTGCAACTATTATTTGTCTTATTGTTTATCCATTTGTGTTACTTTTCCAGGGCTGTTGTAACAAATTACCACAAACTTAATGGCTTAAAGCAACAAAAATGTGAAAATGACTTGTGATGCTGCAAAATTGCTTAACCATGGATGCATATTTTATTTCTTAAAGTCCAGAATTTGTGCTTTGATCTTAAATTTTGCAATTTAAGGTATTAATTAGAATAAGTTAGTTGCCTAACATTTACTTAACTCTAGATCTTCAGTTATGAGAGAATCAATACATATATTTTACTCTTCTTTACTAGCTTCTGTTGGCTGCTAATGTTTACATGGTTAAATAAGGTTTTGATGGCTTTAGTCTTGATTCCTTTTAACAATGTGCTTGGCCTGTGATGGAACAGTGTAGTGAATTTTCAATAAGTGAATTGGATTTACACGTTCTTAAAAATAGCACTGTGATATATGAAACTTCTTCCATACAGTGAATGATCTGATGAATTCTTCTAAAAGATGCTTTGCTTAGTTATAAAACAAAAATTTTAAAATGTGTTTAACAAATGTGTAATTGAGTTATGAGTAAAAATGAATAAAGTGTAATAATTAAGGAAATCATACACCATTGAGTCACTGAATAATTTGTTTTTATAAAAGTGGTGAATATAAAACCTTTTAAAATATTAAAGACAAGGCAGTAAAAAGATCATGTGAAGCAGTTTTGGCCCTTTTTATTAACTAAAACACATGAAATGCTTACTGTATTGCAAAGAAATCTTTGCTACATTGTTTTCTTGGGGTTCTTTATCTGTCAATTTTGGATCAGAAAAGATGACAAAAGTTAAATCAGACAAAGTGGAGTTCAAACAAAGGTGTTAGAGAAAGTAGAATCATTGGGATGAGACATCAAAAGATGTAGGGGTGTGTGTGTGTGTGTAGGAAATAGATCATTGAATTGATGGTTGTTCAGAGACACAAGTATAAATATCCTACATTCTTACTGCTTCATTTCTTCCTCTCTAGCTTCCAACACATTCTAAAATGTGTTCATATTATTTACTGAAAGCAATATTTATGTGATTAGACTGAATTAAAAGTTATAATAATATGGTTAAACAGTATGGTAAAATTCAACTTTAGTAGAAAATAAGAAAACTCTCTGCCCATTACTTTTATTTTTTTAGATTTATTTTTACAATTTGAGGGAACGAGAGAGAGATAGAGAGAGAGAGTCAACCAGCCCAGAGCAGTCTCCACAGTTGTGCATCGTTAGTTGTGACATGGTTTCAATTCACACAGGTGGGGCCTCACCAGGTGGGAACTGAACTGGAGGCCTCCTACCCTGGAGTTGAGAACCTTCACCACCAAGTCATCCTACCAGTTACCAGGTGTGGTGCAGTTCAGTATATGGGTTTGCATGGATGGGCAGAAATCGAACCCCAGATCTCACAATTGTGAGGCAAGCACTCAACCGCTGAGCTTTCCCTGCATCTCCTCCATTACTTTTAAATATCCAATTTGGAGAGAGAGAGACTGTGAAAAAACATAGTTTACAATATTAGGAAACATTAGAGTAAGAAACATGGAAAAGGATGTCTACCTAGCAATTCTTTATTGCACGTGAAGAAAGGGGTGTGTAGTGGAAAGACTACAGGTAGCATCTTTGTATTTCTACCTGTGCTTTTTCTCCATTTAGCAAGAAAAAGTCCAAAGAAGAAGTGTGATATAACAACTATAACAACAAAACAACAACAAAAATAGGTTTGTTCATTATGGAATAAAATAAAGAGAACATAATTCTTCATAACTACCATGGTAATTTATGAATTTAGGAACCAATGAGCTCTAAATTAAATCATGTGGGAAAGCAGAAAGAATCAGGAGGCTGGGCTACAGTCTCCCACTTTATCTAATTCAGTGGGTGAATGCTGGTAAACCATCACACTTTTCTGAGCCTCAGTTACATCCTCAGGAGTAATCCAAAATTTATCACCTTTATTGGAAAAACAGCTAAAACTTCATGCTCTTCTCATTTGAGGAAGAACTAATATATCTGACTACCTAAAAACAACTGCATGACAAATGATCAATGAGTTAAAAGAAAAATCACACATTGTGAAGACAATATTTTCATCTTATATTTCTAATATATCAAGAAAGTACTAAAAATGAGAAAGACCACTAGTCTTAGAAATATGGAGAAAAGATATGATAGGTGATTCAGAAGAAGTGTAAATTGAGTTTAATGGTCTGCAGGAAGAATCACTTGTGTGTTTATTGAATGTGCTTATAATTGATTCAAAAGTGTTAGAGAGGATGACAATGAGACAGAAGAACAAAACTGTTGAGAAATGAGAAGTAATGACCTGGGGGTAAAGAGGTAAAAGCAAAAACAAGAAGTAGAAAGTGGTATTATCTAATAATACAAAATTTAAATGGAAGGGTTTAGGGTAGAAGTATATGAAACAGTACTGAGAAGTAAGGTTGATACCCATCACCACAAGACATAAGAGTTGGGGACAAAAATAGCCACCATTTTAGCACTGGAGAAAGCTACATAGAAAGTCAGGTTCTCAAGGGAAAGCCAGGATTCTACGATGGGAAGAACATGAAGGGAATCTCAGAGAAGATGTCGAAAATATAGAGAATTTTGCCAATGATGGCAATTCTAGAGAACTCAACAGAAGGGTTTAAATATGCATATTAGCAGGTGTGGGAAAAAGAGAACAAATTGGTGACATACAGGAGACTTGGGGATTAAAGAAGGAGAAATGAGATGACCTGACAGGTTGTAGTTTTTTATGATGACTAACATTCATAGGAATAGAGAGCATAGTGAAATCAGAGAGAATAATAAAACTGTCTCCCTTATACCCATTACCCAAATCCAATGACTATAATTTTGACACACCTACTTCATCTATCTCACTTATTGTTGCTGAAATAGTTTAACTCATATCCTAAGCTTCATGTTTACTCCAACCCTATGAACTTCTTCATGTATCCCAAGAAAAATATGGCCATTTTCTTTCATAACTCTATACATGTAATCATATCCACAAACTAATAATTTTTGTCGGTTTTGTTGAATATCCAATCCACATTTGAATTTCCCTGTTTGTCTTAAAGTGTATTTTATAGTTGGTTAGTTCTAATCAAAATCCAAATATGGTCCACACACTGTACTAAGTTGTTATAACATCTCTTAAATCTATATTCTAGACATCCTCACCCCACCCCAAACCTTTTCTTATGCTGTTGACTTGAAGAAATAAGGGCAGTTGTACCATAGAATGTTTCATATTTTAGATTTTTTTTATACCTGTAAAACTAAAATTTACTCATTTTTTTTAAGGCTACATAAAATACTATATTATTTTTCTATCATCTCTGAGTTGGTTGATTTATTAATAAAGACCTATCTTGATCACTGCAGGGCCAATAACTAAGCCTTGAACCTGAGGTGGTTTTAGAATCTCATAGACATTGATAAGGAGTTCAAACTGCTAGTATCCAGGTAAAGTTGATGTCACTTTGAATTATAGGCAATGATGTCACTTTAGAGTTAACTGAATCTACTGTCAAATAATTTACAACAAATTGGTTGAAATTTCTTTCTTTCCCGTAATATGTTATCACTGTCTAGATGAAGTCAAGTTTTCCAGTCCTAGATAGGAGTAAATTCTTCTAAAGCAACAACCCGTCTTGTTGGCCCAAGATTCTACAACATAAAAATAGCCCTCCAGTAAGATAGCTAAAACTTGTTGAAGGAAAACAACAACAACAACAAAAAAATTCAAGGTAAAATCTTTAAAATTTCAGAAAAAGGCTGATAGAATAAAATTCTTTATAAAATTAGGCTTATTTTCCACTTAATTGACAAGTTAAACTTATATTATTTGCCTAACTGCTTGTTTTTGGTCTGTTTAGTTATGCTTTCTAAATTATTATGAAGTCTTGGTTAAAATATACTGTAGCATATTTCTTTAAAATAATGACTTTAGATAATTTGTTTTTCAGGCCTATATATATATTTTAATCCTAAATTTAATCCTTCCTTGTCAGCAAGTTATGGGAAGCATATAACCACTCTATAGTCTTTTGTTTTTTCTTCTATCTGATTCTCAGAGTTCACATCTTAAGCTTTTGCATTTAAAAAATTTTGATATAAAAATTTCCAACTGCTTCTGTTCTCTGATTGTAAAAAGTAATACCATTACTTAAGAAATTATGTTTTGCTTTTTTCCATTTCTCTTATTATATAGCACTACAGATTATATTGCTATACCTAACTAAGGCATTTAAAAATTAACTTTTAGAGATATATCAGTTCTATCCAGATGAGAGAAAAAAATCAGTTATCCTTTCCAAGATGTAATTTATTTAAGGAAGGAAAAAACTATGGTCTGAATCACTTAAAATATGCATAGATTTGCTACCTGTGTAATTTTGGAATGAGGGAAGGCAAACAAGAATTTATTATGTTTGTAACAGGTATTGAATGCATATTGCAGCATTGGAGAAATAAGTTCAGTTCCATGCTTCATGAATACTGGGGTATGCTGAGTAGAACAATCTGACAATATATAGTCATTGAGTCATTTGTTCATGAAGTACAAAATATGTGGAGGGCACGAGAAAAAGAGTGAGTGAGAATATGACTACTGGTTGTCAAAATATACAAAAGGAGAATTAAAAATACAATTTATATACAGCAAGTCTAACTTTATACCAGCCCCTCCAGGACAAGAGCAGATGGGAACTGAAACAAGATCAAAATGGAATTAAACACATGCATATAAACCTATTTATGAACTACGCCAAAGACCAGAGGAATATCGATTTGGGATTTTACCAAGATTGTCATAAGTACTGTTATCTAATCACTGTGAGGTTGTATAAAATTCTAAATGGCATTCCTGTTAACATGTATCAATAATTAAAATGACTTTTGCAGGGCTATTATACATTGCATGCTTGATAGCTCTCCTATAGCTTTATATCAATTTAGTTCAACAAAATATGGCAGAATTAATGCTGGATTCCAGGCATTGCATTGGTATTAGAAATACAAAATATTCTGAGGAAAATTAAGAAAGACCTGAATATATTGATCAGATTTAAATATTGTTAAGAGGTCATTATTCCCCCCTCCCAAAGATCTATAGATTCAAACTAATCTATAACAGAAAGTGGATCATTGATTGCCTGAGGATAGAAGAAAGGCAATTAGAGTGGAACAAGAGGGTGGGATTATCACTAGGACAACTAGGAACATTTTAGGAGTGATGAATATGTTCTTGATGTTGATTAAGGTGTACAAATTGTATACCTTAAATACCTTACTTAGAATTATCTTTGGTATAAATAGGTATATTGTTTATTGAATTATTATATGTACAGGTAAATTATAGTCATATTTTCTATAATAAAAAGCATGTTAAAGGAATCTTCCTCCCTACTTTTTTTATAAATGTTGGTATTGTCACCTAATTTGATTTTTAATTAATAAGATATCTAGTTCTAGTTTTAAAAAGCTCTACCTGGATGTATGTTTTTCCTTTGCATTTCAGAGAATAATAAGTGATTTCAGAGTATCAAAGGAGGCCGGGTGGTGCTCTTATTCTGGATGTTCCACAGAACTGGCAAAAGTTGACAGAAAAATTCAGAGGTTTTCTATTATGACAACCAGAATCCAGCCAATATGTACTTATGACTCTTTTTCAGTCCTTGAGTAACTTACAGAAATATACAGACTGTTTAGTGGAAAGATTCTAGAGACTTTTTTTTATTCGTCTCATGAAAGCTCATGCCATGGGAGTCTGGCCAAGTCCTAATCCAATTCTGACTCAGAGAGAGAGAGGGGAGCTTTTACAAATTTTTATAAGCTTCTAAATTAAAAAAATTTTTTTTTCCATTACAACAAACTTCTGGGATAAGAACTTTGCAAGACACACATAGGAGACACTGGGAAGAGAGAATCAAGTGTGTCATCAGCAGGTGTTCCCACAGCGGTCCAGGAACCTTGTTTCTAGTCCTTCAAGTTTAGGGAAAGAGATTCCACTGATGGGTGCAGGTACCACCCTTGCTTAGAAGGTTCATGCCCTATAATATTTACTATATTTGCCCCATGAGAGTATCTTCTAGTAACCTACAAGAAGAAGTACATGCATTACAAGAGCAAAACCCTCAGGGAGATCTCAAAGCCATGGCTTCCTTCTAAATACATATGATTCACTCTTGTCCTCACAAGCCTTCTCTTACTTTTAAGAATGGAACAGCAAAGAAGCTGAGTCACAGTGTCACGATCAGGTCTGCTGTGGCATCTCAATCTGTAAACCCAATATTCTCTAATTTAAATATAATGAAGCAGGGGGTACTGGAATAACTCACCGGGTTGAGCGCTTGTCTTGCAGCCCTAGGATCTCAGCCTCAAACCCTGGCCCTGGCATGTGCAGACCCACGTGCTGAGCTGTGGTTCTCACTGGGGTGAGACCCCAGGCTGGATCCTGCCCTGTGCAGCCCTACTGCCATGGAATGAAAGTATACAGAGAACTAATGACTTGCAACTACCGGTATGGAGACTACTCTGGGTCCTCCCTCTTCTCTCTGTCTCTGTCAAAAACAATAAAAATAAATAAAAAATAAATATAATGAAGCGAGAGAGAGAGAGAGAGATAGAGAGAGAGAGAGAGAGAGAGAGAGAGAAAGAGAGAGAGAGAGAGGATAGCAGCAAGGACACTCTAAAATAATTAGCTTGAAAACGTGGAGAAACAAAGGAAAGCTACTGTGAAGATGTTTGGCATTCTAGCCAAGGAGAGAAGAAGCAAAGCTTCCCAAATCTTAAATTTACAATGATTAATATTCCTAAATATTAGCAGGATTCCTGATATTTAGGGATATGAATGAATACAAATTAAATTGTGTATTATTTGAACTAATCTGTTGGGGGAGATAAGCTATTTTATCTGTTATATTATGCTCATGGTGAAATATTTTCCTTATGTTTAGTGTCCTATACCATACCTTTTGATCCGCAGATTGCTGTTGTTGAACAATGGGGTAATAAAACTGTCCATTAGCCTTCTGACAAATTATGATCTAGAGTGAGGTGCATGAGAGTATGTACAGAATACTAGAGAAGAATCAAAGGGAAAAATAAAGACGAGAGATTAGTAACAGAGATAGTGACCCAGTTAAAACTGTTGGTCTGTGTAATAGATTGACTAAGCAGGTGCTTAAAACATTTTGCAAAGGAGCCCCAAAAGAATAATCTGGTTATCTGGAAAGAGGTTAAGTAAATGTCCCCATCCTTGTACATTTTGTTTAATTTTTTTTTTAAGATTTATTTTTATTATTTTTGACAGAGAGAGAGAGAGAGAGAGAGAGAGAGAGAGAGAGA